>ML739274.1:0-33121 GCA_009193565.1 Aspergillus coremiiformis | reverse complement strand
GAGGGGAGGGGGAGGTAATATTTTGAGGGATAAAATTCAAAACTCAATATTTCTCTTCTTAATATAGTATATAGTAGCCAACATACAGAATACTATGTAGGGGATCTTGATTCATAGCCATTGTCAAGAGTTGAATGGGACCCCGTCATGAGATGAGGCATTCATATTGGGTTCGGTTCCTGAAAGTTCCTGTTATGGTGATGTCTGTACGTATCAAAGTCTGTATTTATTCGTACTTGATGTATGTACGGAGTACAGAGTATGTATGTCTGTATGTCTGTACATACATACATACATACATACATACATACATACATACATACATACAAACCTATGGACACCAGTATTCAATTCAATGTTTGTATGCAGATACTGAACATGATCTGTAGGTAACAATTTATTATAGTAAACAGATGGAACTGAATATATTTTTATTAGAACAACAGAAAGAAAATATACAGATTCCTGTTCTATTCTTAAGAAACCAGTTCTACTTTCCATGGCAAGAAATACAACGGTAGTACTCCGTACTAGTGGATATCTAATTCCCGAACTTCCTCCATAACCCATCAGTGAGAGGGTTTTCTAGAACTACACGTACTCTGTACAAGTGAAGTGTCAGGAATTGGCGCCCGGCAAGTCGAGTTATACCGAGAAGTCATGTTGGGATGCCATGCGGCATTTTCAAGCGCAACCTCAAAAGTCAAAGAACAAGAAAAGCAGGAAAGAAATGTGGACAATTGGCCGCCCTCCCGTTTAAAGCACACAAGGAAGTGCCCCGGGCCATTACGACCTTACTACTAGTAGTCTAGTACGAGTTGTAGGTAGTACTAGGTAATAATAGTCAGGTGACTTACATTAGTTACTACTCTTACGGAGTACCGTGACCAGGGTTGCATCGACAAGAACCGGAAAGTAGATGACCGGAATATTATTCGTCGCCAGCCCGTTGGGGACACGCTTGGCTTTTCTCTCCTTGAAACTTTTGCGGTTCGATCACGGATGTCTGTACAACAGGAGGGGTCAGCCGAAGGGCATACTGTCCGCCACCATGGTGGTCCTTTTTGTACAACTTGAAGACCTCAACGGCGATGGCGTAGTAATACTACCAGTGACAAGAGGGGTTACTTTCGTGGTTGTGAAGCGCTTTGTTCCAGAGCAACTCAAATCGACCCAGGAACGGGGAAATTGGATTTCCATTGACGCTGAGAGTTCACGACCTATAGTTAGTACCAAGTTACTGGTAGAGAATTTGACTCGGGAAACTTGGCTAGGTACCAGGTACTAGATACCTCGTAGGAGATGTTGACCCGGTTTACTGCAACAAGTTGCAATTCTGACCAACCAGCTTTACAGTCCTATCACAGAGAAAAACTTATGAAGATCTGTAGTTCGTAGTCTGGTTACTCCCTCTTCTTTTAATACCTGTAGGTGCCAAGTACAGTATGTATGTTACTTAGGTACAGAACAATTGTATAGTATTCCAAGTTACTCTGTACTCCGTACACCTTCATGCAGTACAGAGAACACCTGATTTGGTATGAATGTATGTACATACATACCTGTACATACATACATACATACATACATACATACTAGTACTATGTACTCCGTACTAGGTAGGTATTATTGGAGATGGATCACACTACTGCTGAACCACGTGGAAAGAAAAAAAATGTATCCTTTCAACCAATCGAAGAATTTCTCAAGATCCACCTTTCTCCTCACCCCAACATTCGATGGATCATGGATCATGGATGAGGGATTATGGAACAACGGAGTACTGGTAATCGGGTGTATCGGTCTCCGGAGTTCCGTTACATCTTCGGGTTACGGCCAATACCCGGGTAACCGTTGTGCAGGTGGAGAGGAAGATGGAACTTGAAAATGGATAAGTATCAGACAAGCAATACCCAGTCCAGTTTTCACAGTGAAATTCGTGTGGCTGACCGACCCAAGTACTAGTCGTAGTACTTACTATAGGTAAACACTAACACCGACTAAATCTCTGGCACCGACAAATCAGGTCTACCGTTCTTGATCCACGGGGGGGGTCAGCGACAGGTCCATTAGTCCAATAGATATGGAAGACACCAGTGAGTTTTCGAATAAATGCTTATCTGTCCCCCTCAGGAAACATGGGGTGTGGGGGTTGACTTACTAAAGGTGATTCGAAAAGCAGTGACATTCCTGACCGAGGGTTCCACGTATTCGTTGTCTCCTGCTACTATCTAGTAGGCTGGATGGGGAATGCAAGAAGCTTAATTTCAGTGAAAAGCATGATTGTCTATATACTCGTACGATGCACAGTGCTCAATACACCGGAGATCAAACCTCTTTTGAGCTCAGGCTATACCTACCTCGCATTCTCCGAGGAAGACAGCCCGACTTCTAGCCGATGACATTGTCGTCAAAAATATCGAATACGGCGTGTCCAATGTCAGCTTACTTATGATATCTTGCGGAGAATTTTCACGTAATGCTCACCCTTTGGGGTAGCTGAGAGTCAGCTTTACTCTCACTACTATCGTGTTCCTCTCATATTTTAGTTCAGAAATGTTCCCAAGATATATATAGCACAGGATCCACATCTCAACGATCATCCATACTACTATTCACCGAGCTCCCTTGGATCGACTAAGCGGAGGCATACCGCCGTAGTATCCCAGTCCGGGGAGTTCTCGACGTTCGCACATCATTGCGACTTTGAACGAAGCCGGGAGACTCGAATACCGTTAACAGGAATGCCATGTTTGCTTCGGTGCATATTCCAGCAATTGACTTCGATTCGAGGCACATCATTCGGATGCCATTGCATCCGAGTCCTGTCTCCTTTATTCGTACTAGAGTATCCTATGCGAAAGGTTGACCTCAGGATGCTCATGCCTACAATGTGGATAATGTACTAGTATCTCCTGAATCAAACCAAGTCCTACCCAGAACCCTGAATCCAAGGGATCCTTTCTCTCATTGTCCTCGAGGTTCTTCGCAGGTAAGCTGTCCCTCTTTTCTTCAGGAAGTTCCGTCTGCTAATCCATTATCAATTACATACCCACGGTCTTAGTCGAACACGGCCTTCACCAGACCAGTGTTTCTCAGAGCCAGATCTAGAATGACGGAAGAGAACTGTTGGGATGGATTCAAAACCGTCCAACCACGAGATTTACGTGGGTTACGTGAAATGCCACCTTGCGGGCTATTTCTTGATCGGATCGGCATGGCGGAGGAAGCGACTAAAAATATGCAGTGACAGTGGATTATAGGAGTAGATATATTTAGTAACCAATGCTTGAAGGATCCATGATATCGATCGCTAGCGCTTGCAGATACTCGATTTGGTGCATAAGTCGTAGTAAATACCGGTAGTTCGGTTCATCAATTAAAGAAGTAATTCATCCATTCATTCCGAGTCGTTGCTTATGCTGATGTAAACGTACTGACGACTTCGAGGCGAGTGCCAGCTGCCATGGGCTCATATATCATTGATGATGCTTCTACACAGTACACTACTAGGTATTCATGACGACGGTAAATTATACTAGAACTGTTGGAGATATAACAAGAGCAAAGCTATTGCGCACTGCCATAGCCTTCCAGTATTGACCAGACCACAGCTACCTGATCGCTAACTTGCAACCCGGTTCAGGATCGTCCCTCCATCGGAAGACTAATCGAGATCACCGGTACCTTCTTCCCCAGCTGCCCCCTCATCATCTAGTAACGGCACAAAGCGGAAATCTACAAAAGCCACAATGGGCCCTAACGCGCCCCCTGACGGTCTTGCGCCACCGGACCCATGCGTATCGAATTCAATCATGAACTGAAGGCTCAAGACTCCTTGCCGATCATTCCGGATGCTCACTTTGTTAGCCACAGCCATAGCACGAGATGCCTTCTGGATAAGAGAGAAGCGATAATCCTGCTTGATGCGGGAACCCATTGAAGATGGCGGGCTGACAAGGAAGGTTTCGGTAACAGTCGGTGCAGGCTTGACTCTTTTAGCCCGAGGCCTGGATGTACCATCATCAGTCAGCACCTTGCGCGACTGGGATGCTGCTCCGTTGTTCTGGCTCGGCTGTTCTACCGAGAACTCTACAGAGGATTCGCTGAACGGACCACCAGAACCAGACAAAGCGAAGAAAGGTTCCTGAGTTGCCGAGGCGGATATTTTCAACACATTTGGGTTGGTGGCACCAAGCTCCGCAATTGCGTTATGTAGCCATGCAGAACGCATAATAACCTTCATGATGATGGCATCCCGCTGAAGAGGAATATCAACTTCACCACCGTCGGGTTCGTAGGTGGTTAGTTCACAGGTGGTTTTGACCCCTGTCTCCGATAAAGTGATGCCCAGAGGGGAACCGGTCCGGAAGTATTGTAAGGTGCATGAACGATCGAAAAGCAATGCAGGTGTGGTGAAGGCGTTTGATGATGAGGAGTTTGACGGTTGGACGCTGGCTGTCTTGTAGGTCCCGGCGGCGGATGAGTCATTCATGCCGAAGATTTTCAACGTTTCAAGGAGTGCAGAAAGCGACACGACGAAGCATGGGTGATAGCTCGTGTCCGAAGAGTCATCATCGTCTCCCGAATCCCTAGATGTATTGTTCGGCGCGGTTGGTGGGTTGAAGGTGTAGCTGGTAAAAAGGGCTTTGTCGAGGAATGCGAGCCCCTGGATCACTCGACTTTCCTCGGCTGAAAAGCGAATTCCATCTGGAGTAAGTTGCACGGTAGCTTTGGATGCAAAGCCAATACACTGTAGTAAAGTATAGAGGTGGTGGGCATTGCTGGAAACAGCAGAGAAGATGGGTTCCACGTCGGCCATGGCTGGTTGTACAAAGATAGCGGAATAGATCGAAAAACAAAGAACCCCGAAAATTTAGATTATGCGAGAGTCTGTAGTGGGAAGAGCTTCGACGTTTCTAACGGTACAACCTCGTCTGCTTCTCATTCAACTGGGTATATGGTACATTGAAAGAATCTGGAAGTCTCCCTAAACGTAGACCCCAACAGCGCAAATCATGTACACGGCTCCGAAGCTGTGTGATGGTATTAGTCATTGTCGGTCGCTTGAATCAAGGCGTTCTTCTTACCCAAATGCCAATGAAGCTGGAACACCAAATGAAGCGATACTTAAGAAAGAACGGTCTGCGTAAAACGTTAGACAATAAAAAAAAAAAAGGTACGAGAACGCAGGCGACTAACTCAATCCGAAGAGACCGGTCAGAATAATTGCTCAAATATAAGTCAGTACGGTTGATTCATCGTGTGGTAAGCGCCAACCTGTCATACCAGAAAGAAGGAGGGTGAAGCCGAGGGCGAACTGGCTATCTTTGGAAATCAGAGGAGTGTAAGGGCTTGCGGAGGCTCGCTCCCAAACTTCGTTCAACGACATGGGGATATATTAATTTGAGTTAAAACCACAACAGACTTTGGTTACTAGGAAGAAGATAGCAAGAAAGGAAAGAATTGGAGGTTATTGAAGCTTCCTGAAGCTCTCTACAAGGTGAAGTCGTTATCTGGCATTAAATCGCGCCGGATCATTATACTTCCGACACCGGCCCCCCATATCATCATCCGCCAAACGTGTGGAGAGGAGCTGGGAACGCAAGTGTTTTAATCTAATTACCCGTGCACCTGATAGAAAGAAATGGCATCAGAAAGTGAGTGAGCAATCTCGAGATGCGATTGCGGGAAACCCTTACTGTGTTTATTGATTTGCTGAACGAAGGTCCAGACAACAAACGGAAAGCCTCAGAGGAAGCCCTTTCCCCGGATTCCCAGCAACAGAGTAAGAAAGCACGCACCGATTCCCCGGAGAGAGAACCGAAGGTCCGTTTCTTGACCACAGAAGTATTGACCATGAATCTTGCTAACAGTACCTTATGTACTTAAAGCCTGAAGATGGACCACTGGGGAAACCGCCGTTGAGGATTGTTCCCTTCCCGGAGAAGGTAAGTCGCTCTCACCGATGGTTTTATGTGGATCATGCTTATGACCGACTTTTGCTAGCCTGCCGTACTGGAAGAGCGTCGAGGAGAGATTGAGTTTCGAGTTGTCAACAATGATGGTTCGCGCGATAGCTTTGTCGTTCTCACTGGACTGAAGTGCATTTTCCAAAAACAGCTCCCGAAGATGCCCAAAGATTACATCGCTCGACTAGTTTATGATAGGTCGCATTTATCTATCGCCATCGTCAAACATCCGTTGGAGGTAGTAGGGTATGTGCACATGATGTTTCGGAACCCCGATATACGCTCTTGCTGAGATTGCGCAGTGGAATCACATATAGACCTTTCAACAGTCGCAGATTCGCCGAGATTGTTTTCTGTGCCATATCCTCCGATCAGCAAGTCAAGGGTTATGGCGCGCACTTGATGTCCCACCTGAAGGTAAACGGGCTGGACGGACGCTTTGCGGTGCACAGGGTATGCTAAATGTTATACAGGATTACGTGAAGGCGACCTCGGATATCATGCATTTCCTGACATACGCGGATAACTATGCTATTGGGTATTTCAAGAAGCAAGGGTTCACCAAGGAAATCACGCTGGATAAGTCTATCTGGATGGGTTACATTAAGGACTATGAAGGAGGTACCATCATGCAATGCACAATGCTTCCCAAAATACGGTATCTTGAGATTGGCCGTATGCTCTTGAAGCAGAAAGAGGCAGTACACGCCAAGATCCGTGCCTTTAGCCGATCACATATAATTCATGCCCCACCAAAGGAATGGAAAAACGGAGCGTGTAAGATCGATCCGCTCTACATCCCGGCAATCAAGCAATCTGGATGGTCACCCGATATGGATGAGTTGGCGCGTCAACCACGCCATGGACCGAACTACAATCAGCTCCTGCATCTGTTAAACGATATGCAGAACCACAGTGCCGCTTGGCCCTTTACGCAGCCGGTCAATCGCGACGAGGTTCCCGATTATTACGAAGTGATCAAGGAGCCAATGGATTTGTCAACCATGGAAGAGAAACACGAGAAGGACATGTACCCAACCCCACAAGATTTCATCAAAGACGCTATGCTGATCTTTGACAATTGCCGACGATACAACAACGAGAACACTCCTTATGCAAAGAGTGCAAATAAATTGGAGAAGTTCATGTGGCAGCAGATCCGAAACATTCCCGAGTGGTCGGTGAGTATCCTTATAACCCGTCTTGGCTTGGTCATCACCCCTGTGTTGCTGCTAATTGTTGTTTTATAGCACATGGCGGATGGCCACTGATCAAATTGAATGAGTTCAAATCAAAGAAGCTGGAGTTTCAGGTGCTGGCGTTTTACTTTATTTTGTGGTTGGTGTCATGAGCAAATACCCAAGTGATGTGTGGAGCATTTCGGTTTTTTTTTGTTTTTTTTTGTTTTTTTTTTTTTTCAGGTGATGGGAGTTTTTAAGGGATCCTTATATAATATTTCTCTCCTATTTTTAGAATTGCACTTGGTACATTCCTTTTCTTTTTTTCTTGTCAGTTTTCTTTCCAATTGTTTCCTTGATCTCAACCAGAATCCGATACGAAGTACTCCGTACTCCGTACGGATACTCCGTATATCTAGTCGTATTTTTGTTTACTATTTGTTTTACTCCGTACTTTTTGGCAGATTCCCTCTCCGCCTCCCCAAATTCTCATTGTTTTTTCTTCAAATTTTCAATTGTTTTTTCTAAAATATTTTTTTGAAAGGGTCAATATGACATGTCAACATGGATGATCCTTAATATAGAGTATATACATTACTCTGTCTGGATATCCCTTACCGAAAGCTGTCGACAGAAGAGAAACGTGGGAGGTGATCATCAAACCCATGGGTCCAGTCAATTTCGGATCAACGTTGAGGCGGGCCGTTAGGCTTAGCGGCCTGCCAGTCGTGCCAAAAGAAACAAAACATCGAAGTCTCATGGAGGCTTAACCTGAAGGCTGGGATGTGCGTTTGTTTCTATTCTTTCTCTGTTCCCCTGTAGCCCTTGTTCCTTGCTGGGATTCTGAATGGATTGTGCTTGATACCTGGATTTCAGCTGCGAATCCGGTGGCTGTTTGTTTTAGTACTACCAGTCTACTCTCTCCAGGGGCTCCTGTTTCGGGCAGGCTTCAAATTTCCCCAAGTATTCACGACACAGACCTGGTGTCGACGCGCCCAGATCATAAATTTCTTAATCGCTCGTTACTCTACTTACTTGCCAGTATCTACATCGCTACAATTTGCAACCTTAATTGAACTCTTGTGGTTTATCTACAACTAATCTCACGCAACCCGACCTCGAACGTTCATTCCCCTTTTTTCTGGACTATACTCTTGCTATTCGACATACGCTCGTTTCCAAAGATGGCATCACCTTCGCTTACGGATTTGGAGCAGCGGAATCGCCTCCCGACCCTGTTCGAAGTCCTCAGCCGTCGTACGCTGGCTCCAGTCGATCTTTTTTCGTTTTACATTTATATGCGGGACCAGCAGCGCTCGGTCGATTACTTGGACTTTTGGTACGATACATGCGCTTTGCGTCGCTCGAGAATCGTCTAACCCGAATTGAATACAGGCTCGATGTTTCCCAGCATATGTCTTTGTGCCGTCATTACGTGCGCGAGTTGCGCCGATCCGTTCTAGTAGCCACCCCCGACTTGGAAAAAGCGGACAGCAAAGGCTCTTCTGATGCCTTAGGGAATGGGGAAAACTTCGGCGATATTCCGCTGGTGGAAGCGGGACCGTCTGGTTTGCGCCGTAGCAACCATGAGTTAGATGATCACAACGCCGATCAAAGATTGTCTGCATTCTTGCGCTCCGATGGCCATAACTCGGGGCATTCTGCCCAAAATAGTCTTGGATCGCATAATGCCACCCGCACCTTGTCAAGTGAACAGCCGCCTCGCCCAAGCTCTGGAACGTGGAACGATTCAACCTCGCCTGGTCATACGGTAGCACGGGCCGACATTCGCGCAAGTGCAGAAAAGATCTTGTATACCTACCTACTACCGGGCGCGGAAAGAGAAATCGTCCTTCCGGAGGACATGGTGGCTTCAATCATCAATTTGGTGGAGGATGATGGTAGAGATGACCCAGAAGTATTCGATCCCGCCAAAGACTATGTTTTCCAGGCCATGGAGCGCGATGCGTTCCCAGGGTTTTTGCAGGCGAAGGCCCTGGGTAATCTTGTCCCGCTAAGTATAGTTGCCCGCCTCGCCTTTGCGCTTTCAAGCTTTGGCGGCGGGTTCTGGGGTGCCTTCTATGTTGTCCTCCGTGACAAACCAAGGCATATCCGTTGTTGGGTATGTGATAGCAGTTTCCCCAGGTTCACTTCACTTCAACACTGACGATCATGTAGTTGATACTACCGTTCACTGTGGCCTCCTATTTTCTTCTCTCCTACCAGTACAAGATTGACCCCGCCATGGCGTTTCTCGGATACAGCGAGTATACTCTGATGAACTGGTCGCCTATACGCGAACCTTACGTACGAAAGCTGTTGAACAAACGCGCAACGGCAACTGTATTGATTGCTGCCTTTGTCACCGCCGCTCTCAGTATCCTGTTCATCTTTGTTCCTGGTACTCTGCTCTAAGCTCGCCGTCTTCAAGATTCCTCAGATCTCACAACTCGCTACATCTCCCCCAGTATCTCTACTCGAGGCTTAGTGTGGACGTGCAGTCTGGCTTGCTACAGCCATTCACTCTAATCATGTGGCTACGAAGCCTGCCACATAAGACCCGGATGTCGTCTTGGCTTTGACCACCCAGCTTTTCTGGCAACTGGGACATGTTGTGCTGGCCTGGGTGGTTACATATGCGAAAGAAGTGCATTTATTATAGTTTGTCATAGCTATGCTCTTGCATTCTTCAATCTAGGTGACAATCTGGCATGGTGTCCTAGATCCTTCGGATCTGAAATGGCTCAATCTCGGGTCACAGCAATCCGTCTTCATCTCTCCGTTCTATCAATGTGGGCTTTCCCCGTCCTTTTTTGAGTCTCTTTCGCTTTTCTTTTCTTTTCTTTTCTTCTCCTTTCTTTCTCTCCCCCCCTTGAATCCTTTCGTCTATCTGCATTTTCAGAATACCCCTCTTCCGCTAAACCTTTCAATCCAACGATTTCAGCGAGATCTTTGGTTTAGTGTCAAGTACTGTACAGTACAAGATAATTAGGCTATACATTGTGACATAAATAATGGGAATAATCGATTCCGAGGCACAAACCGTACCGACTATATCAGCGAGAGAAAGGAAAAGTCTGTAGAGGTCGTTGATATTTCGTTCATACGTAATTCTTGCTTTGGTCTTGAATTGCGAGGCATCTACTAGCTAAAAGACTTGGGGTTGTTTCATAACCTCTGAAGTTCATCTCGTCATATTAGGATTTCCTCCCTAGAACACGCTTCGCATGTCTAGCTCCAGGACCCGCTGACCCCATTATGGACGACCCGGCGCCCTGATCGATATCCATCTTCGAGGCAGCCAACTGTGCATCAAAAGTCCCATCAACCCCGTTATCCCAATATCCATCGTCCAAGTCATCCCCGCTGAATTCGCGCTTATTGCCAACGAACCCTGAGGAACCACCCCTTAGCCCCCCGTGCCAGCCCTTTTTGGATCCTAGAGACCGAGTGTTCAACTCACCCCCATCGGCGGTCCAATTTTGGAGAGTCTTCTCAACCAACGCAGTCTTGGCATGCTCCTTCGCCCGTCGTTTCGCCGAGTCGGCCTTGATCTTAGCGATCTCGGCCTCGATGTCGCTGATGACATTGCTGCAGCGAGACTCCCATTGTGTTAACATCGATACCATTGCTGTCAAGAATTGGGGTTTCACGTCCCGTAGGGGAGCCACAGAGGTCACATTTATGCTTGGGGGAGTTGTCGCCGGGGATAGACGGGCGGTAATGAGAGAGGAGTAGATGGCGGTTGTGACTAGAGATTCGAGCTCAGAGCGAGCCGTGATCGAGAGAGCATCCATGAGTGTTTGATATGCGAGCGGTTTGATAGTTGCCGATAGGGTGAGCAGAGATAGAAGGCGAAGCTTTAGGGTCTGTTCATTGTTGAGTGTGGGGAGATTCGGCGTTGCTGTTTAGAGATGCGTTAGCCTAATTCTTGAGCCCCGAATCCTATTTTTCTTTCTCAGTGGGCGAGTCATACTTTGATAGTCCTGCCATGTGCCCCAGGCGAAGATCTCCAGGAGCGTGAGGTATCCTTGATATTCTGGGGGGGTGTCCTCTGATCGGAGGGCCTGGACGGTGGGCGTCTCCAGCAGCTCTGCGAAGACATAGGTGTTCGGACTCGACGTGGCGTTTGTGATCAGGTTTGCGACAAATTTAGGCGATGTAGCGCTATTTGAGTTTGCTAGATGGATGAAGGGCTGGAGGGCCTCCATGGCCCGGGTGTGTGTCTGATCCATTTGGACTCAAGTGGGTTGTTTGATGAGCGTCGATAAAGAGTTAACTATATGTTTTTGTCTCAGGATTGACTGGCTTTCATTCCCATTAGAAGAGGTTCGTGCAATCTGCGTAATCTTTATGAATTACGGCTTGACTTCGAGTGGATGTCTCGATGTACATGAGATGAGGATATTCAGCAATTAGTGATGTTATGCTATCCAAGTGATGTCCCAAATTGGGGTGTTTGTTTGGGATGCAAACCATGACAGCTGACTTCATGTGATGACTAGGCTATATCGGGAAAGTTCCGTACAAGTCCAGTCCACTCCATGGATGGATCCATGGATCATGGATGTATGTACGGAGTACGCAGTACTGTACAGTACCTACTAGGCAGATAAGTTAATAGGTCATTTTCTTTGAATCAAAACACACAGAGAATAAATAACATTAGTCCTCTCCCAGGGACAAGTCTTTTGTCGAAATTACTCCGTATTACATGCAGAATCCCATCATATTAGCCGGTTATGGCAAGAAGAACAACACACTGCACATCCTGGCGGTGATCACAGAATTCTTATCAAAGGGGTTCCCTAGCAGAGGGTTAAAAAGATAGAAATAAATTATTTCAATCTTTTTAGAACATTCTTTGTAATAGTAAAACTTCAGGAGCTTTATCACCCTTAATATACCGTACAAGCGTATCAAGTAATAGCAATTAATATGAAACACTAGACGACCCTTCCATGGTCAGAACGCTTTATTCCACGTGGAAAGATTGTTTCAATTTATCCGTAATAACAACAACCGTTATGGTACTCCGTAGATTGAAAGTCTTCGGTTTCAGTGATTGTTAGTAGGTTAGGTCTCTGTACGGGGACTGTACAGTAGTAATCGACGTGGTCTCTTACAAAAAAAAAAAATGTTTACATTTATTACGGGTGGTCTAGGTATGTACATACATACATACATACATACATACATACAGTCAGCTGAAAAGAACCTTGGAATGCTTCAGTTCATCCCTCACAGACGAACAACTAGTACTAGACTACTAAGTAGTAGTACTCCGTACCTTATGGCATATGCAAGGGAAATATGAAAAAGGGTCAATCCGGTATTTCCCTCAGTTAATTTCAGGAAGTACTCCGTAAAACTCTCCAAAAAGCGCCTTAGAGCAATCTATCTCTGATCTGATCTAATCTAGAGCTGGTAAAGTTTGGTACTAATACACGGTTTTCCCCCCACCTCGGCTTAGAACAAAATTTCTAGCTTGCACTGCGTTACAAACATCCTAGCATGCGGCATCGCTGAGTCCCGAAGACAATAGCTTTTTTACTTGGCATCGATTTATAATAAAGAGATTTCCTCTTTGTTTGGCTTGCATATGCAAGTCATACCCTCACACCCCGAGAGGGAGCTTACCTTTTCCTCAGTCGAGCTTGGTGAGCATTAAATTAACTGATTGATTCGCCCCGGACTTCCGACCGCATCCGTTCCCGATTTTCTTCCATTCCGGTCACTTATTACGTCTTTTCGTTTCTCTCTCTTCAGCGCTCAACCCCTCGGTTTTTGTCTCAACCGAAGAGGCCGCATAGCTGCTCTTATGCACTGACACGGCAAATCTGGCTTTTCTTCCCTGGTTTCTCTTCCCCGACAAGGCATAATGTTAACGGCCGGGAACGATGGCTCTTTTGCCAGCCGAGCACCAGCACACATGGCAACCACTACAGTTAACGTGGAGGGAATGACATGTGGGGCGTGCACGTCCGCCGTAGAGGGTGCTTTCAAAGGCGTGGACGGTGTTGGTGAAGTGTCGGTGAGCTTAATGATGGGCAGGGCCGTTGTGCATCATGATCCAAAAGTACTACCGCCGAACCAAGTCGCTGAAATCATCGAGGATAGCGGCTTTGATGCGACGGTTATCTCTACGGATAGTCCTGTGGGTCAACCGGGCGATACAACTACGGTTAAGGAGAAGGGATCCGTGGTCTCAACTACTACGTTAGCGATTGAAGGTATGACGTGTGGTGCATGCACCTCAGCGGTCGAAGGGGGTCTCAAGGAAGTATCCGGTGTGATGTCGGTCAATGTTTCATTACTCTCCGAGCGAGCCGTTGTAGAGCACGATGTCTCTACCATTACTCCTGACCAGCTTGCGGAAGTAGTCGAAGACCGTGGCTTTGGCGCTAAGGTGCTGGATACCACGATGCCTCCAAGTGGAACCTCCCTGGGGGCCGCTGAAACTACATCGCGACTAATGGTCACTACCGTTTCTATCGATGGTATGACATGCGGCGCATGTACCTCAAGTATAGAAAATGTTCTTATTGGAGTGGACGGCTTGGTCCTATTCAACATTAGTTTGCTTGCCGAGCGCGCCATCATCACTCATGACCCGGTGGCTTTACCCATTCAGAGGATCGTTAACATGATTGACGATGCTGGTTTCGAAACAACTGTACTGTCTTCGGAACCGCAAGATCCTGTCTCGAATGGTGCAGGTCGGATCGTTCTAAGCCTTCACGGCTTGCGAGACGCGACCTCCGCGGGTGCTCTAGAAGAATTCCTTCTCCAGAGGCCGGGTATATCATCTGCGTTTGTAGATATGGCTACCTCGCGGATAACGGTTTCTTTTGACAGCTTGGTGATCGGAGTTCGCGCGATCGTGGTAGCGATTGAAGCTGCCGGATACAATGCCTTACTTGCGGATACTGATGACACCAATGCGCAACTACAATCCCTGTCCAAGACAAAGGAGGTTCAAGAGTGGAAGCGCTCCTTCTTATTCTCTGTATCATTTGCTGTTCCGGTATTTGTCATCAACATGTGTTTGCCCATGTACCTTCCTGCTCTCGACTTCGGCAAAGTACAGTTATATCCTGGCATCTATCTCGGGGACGTCGTTTGTCTTTTTCTTACCATTCCAGTCCAGTTTGGCGTGGGGAAACGATTTTATATCTCCAGCTATAAGTCTCTGAAACATCGCTCACCGACCATGGATGTCCTTGTTACGATGGGTACTTCTGCCGCTTTTTTCTACAGCGTATTCGCTATGGTGATGGCCTTGATTTTCTCCCCTCATAAACGGCCCAGCACGGTCTTTGATACGAGCACGATGCTTATCACGTTTATAACCCTTGGTCGGTGGTTGGAGAACAGGGCTAAAGGGCACACGTCCGCTGCGCTCTCCCGACTCATGTCGTTAGCCCCGTCGATGACGACAATTTATGATGACCCGATTGCGGCGGAGAAAATTGCAGAAGAATGGGAAGTTTCTAAGACCGAAAGTAGCGAGCAGAAGTCAATATCAGATAGTGAAAGGCTTAGACCAGGACACCAGGTTATCCCAACAGAACTCATCGAGGTTGGCGACGTTGTCGTTCTTCGACCTGGAGACAAAGTCTCTGCAGACGGCATTGTTATTCGAGGTGAAAGCTATGTCGATGAAAGCATGATCACTGGCGAAGCTCTGCCAATACACAAGGCCAGGGGTAGTGCTGTGATCGCCGGGACAGTGAACGGTACGAGTTCTATTGATTTCAAGGTCACACGAGCTGGCAAGGATACGCAGTTGAGTCAGATTGTCAAGCTGGTACAGGATGCCCAAACAAGCCGGGCCCCGATCCAACGCATGGCCGATATCGTTGCAGGATACTTTGTCCCTGCGATTATCAGTCTTGGATTGGTCACGTTCTTTGGTTGGATGGTCATGAGTCACTTGCTACCTAACCCTCCTAAGATTTTTCTAGCGGCTGATGGCGGTGGAAAGGTAATGGTCTGCCTGAAGCTCTGCATTTCAGTTATTGTCTTTGCCTGTCCCTGCGCCCTGGGTCTCAGCACTCCGACGGCAGTCATGGTCGGCACCGGAGTTGGTGCGCAGCAAGGAATCCTCGTCAAAGGTGGTGCTATTCTCGAGGCTGCCACCAAGATCACTCATGTGGTTTTTGACAAGACCGGAACCTTGACTACGGGGAAAATGAACGTGGCCGAGGCCAAAATTGAGCGTCATTGGACTTCGAATGAATGGCGTCAACAGCTCTGGTGGTTGATTGTCGGTCTCGCGGAAATGAACAGTGAGCATCCTATTGGCAAGGCAATCTTCTCCGCGGCCAAGAAGGAGTCAGGTCATCCTGGCGAAGGTGGACTGCCGGGTAGCTTGGGCGATTTTGACGCGTGTGTTGGAAAGGGTATCTCTGCTTTGGTCGAGCCTGCATCTAGTGCAGAACGCGTACGATACCGTGTCTTGATTGGAAACGCCAGATTCTTGAGGTCCAGAGATGTTCCAGTACCTGAATCTGCTGAAGCTACGGATTCTGATATAGGAACGCCGAAGGTTCCTGCTGGTATTACGCGGATCCATGTGGCAATTGATAATCGGTACACGGGCACACTTCTACTTCGAGACACCGTGAAGGTAACCGCAGTTGCAGCAGTTGCAGCCTTGCATCGTATGGGTATCTCCACCTCGCTCATCACAGGCGATACGCACGCTGCCGCTATATCCATCGCGAACATTGTTGGCATCTCACCGGAAAGCGTTCATGCATCTGTCTCTCCTTCCGACAAGCAATCTATCATCTCCTCACTAGAAGCATCAGGCGAACGAGTTGCCATGGTTGGGGATGGGATCAACGACTCCCCGGCCTTGGCCACCGCATCTATCGGTATCGCGCTAGCTTCTGGTACCGACGTCGCCATGGAGGCAGCTGACATTGTCTTGATGCGGCCCGATGATCTACTGTCTGTGCCAGCAAGTTTGTCGCTTTCTCGAGCAGTGTTCAACCGCATCAGACTGAATCTTGTATGGGCTTGCCTGTATAACGTCATTGGCCTACCTTTCGCCATGGGTCTGTTCCTCCCCTTTGGCGGATACATGTTACCACCCATGGCAGCCGGCGCAGCAATGGCGGCATCAAGCATTTCTGTTGTGGTGAGCAGTCTCCTACTGAAGTTTTGGCGCCGACCACGGTGGATGGATGCCGAGAAACTCGAGAAGCAGATCGAAATCGGCAATCTCGGCTTCCGCGGCTCTCGCAAGAGCTGGTGGCAGGCCACCCTCTCCGTCAGCGGGTCGAATGGTCGCGGTGGACCATTGCGTTGGATTCAAGAAACAAGAATCTGGTCCTTTATTACTGGTCAGCCATCCGGTCGTTTGGACTCGGATGAAGGCTACGTACCGCTGCAGACAGTTGAGCCTCCTGTTTAAGCGTAATCGCATTTGGCATTTGTTGCATTTTCGGTTTTGGAGTTCATATACTCTATCTTGCATGATTAGAAGCACGTCTTGAAGCTTGTCTGCTTAGTTCGGTTTGGCTTATTGATCATACATGTTCACTGTTTGAATTGATACGATACCTCTTGGTTCTTTGTCTATAGCGTTCCAGGAAATGACATTCATCTGCATTGCGTTGTTTTATTTGCCATCGTCGCGACAAGAAGCTTTTCATATCTAGTAGTTATCTAAGGAACTTAGCTTATACCACCAATGATTCTAAGATGGCAAGCGTCAGAATGAAGACAAATCCTATCATCTGTCAAGTATTTTCTCAGGTTATCTATGTTCCAGCTGCACAATATCATCAATCTTACTGTCCCGGCACGCATCACATCATTAACAGGGCTAAAACGGAGACGAAAGGCCTGTCACACTCGAATCATATCTCGGATCGTCAATCATGAAACGCTGCAAGCTCAGTCAATGAACAGACAGGAGGTAGCTTGCGCAGAAACTCTTCATCTTCGTGCTAATTCCGCCTTTTCCAGAGCGTGGATTGCTACTCTCCCTTCGCGGCGGAGTCACCGGCCTCTCCAGCTGCATTCTTGGCGTCGTCTAAGGCGATATCTCCGTCACCATCTGCATTTTCCGGAGCAAAAGTCAGGCCACCGTCGTTCCCCTGATCGCCATTTTGCTCAATAGGGTTGCTGTTAGATCCCTCTCTTTCGAGTGTCATTTCAACGCCCTTGCCGTCTTGCAGGCCTAAATCCTCGACTCCTAGTATCTGGGGGCCCCGAGCGTGGGGAATATCTTCGGACGGATCTGTCTGTTGAGGTGTGGTGTATTCCATCGGTTGGTTTTCTATTGCCGACGTGGCCGAGTGACCGAGTACGGCGTCTGCGGCACCGTCCGTTACTTGCTGAGGGAACTGCTGCTGTGCTGAGACTTCAGACATCACCTGGTGATCTGCCAGATGTTAGCTTGATACCCAGTAAGTAATTGGAGAAACCGTGCGGGGGAGACTACCTTCGGAGAGATGAGCCCCGGCTCCATCCTCGGCCACTGGAGAAGTAACGTTACTCAACCACGGAATTGGAGTGAGGAGGGCACCGCCCAAGGACTCATCGCTGCCCAGCGCATGTTCGGAGAACATTGGTCCGCTCTCCGCGCCATTCAGGATACCATTCGACTGGCCAGTGCTCGCGTGCATTTGGAGCTGGAAGACATCCGCGCTACTCGTGATCGACATGACGCGGTCAACCGCTCGCAGGTAAGCAGGGAGTGTTTTGTAGTGCTTGGTAGGATGGACGATAAGCTCTGCTAGTCTTTGGATCGTATGTGGGGGCTTGGTGTGGAACAGCGATCTCAATGTTGATTTGGTGGAGTTTAGCAGTACCTGAAGGGGCATGGGCAAAGTTGGGTTGGCAGAGGACTGCGGCTGGGAGTCGGGGATGTGCTCGCTAGATGAAGGAGTTGTCATTGGGGGTTCTGTTGGCTGTATGAAGGTCTGGGAGTCTGCTGGAATGGCATTTTCTTTATTGCTGCTTGCGAGTATTGAATTGGGGTCTTGCGGGAAGGTGGTGGAGAGGTTAGTAGATGAGTGTTGTTGGTTAACAAGAGCGGCGGGTTCGGGAAGCACTCGAGGCATGGGGAAGACATTGTACACGATCTATCGCGAGGGTTCTATCAGTCACAAGAGATCACGGTCGATATGAAGGTCAGCGCCTACATATTCCAATCGATCAAGCAATGGTTCAACCATGCCAGGCCATTTCTCACTGCAAAACAGGACGTCAGTCACTCTGTGGGATGTTGTTGACTGTGATAAATAACATACAGGTCCATCAAGGTGCCATTGGCGACCGTCTCCAGGGTTTCTTCGTCTAACATAACAATATCAGTTAGTAATTCTGTCACATCGCTTCTTCAATGATAGAGATACAACATACCTAGAGACATCCTAAAGGTTGAGGGAATGAGATTCCTTTCCGGAGTCCATACAAATTGCGACTGGCGACTGGCGACTGGCGGCTGACGACTGGCAAACAATCCTGTTTAAGGCGCTTACGGCCCCATGCCTGATTGGTCCGTGCAGCCGCTTATCACCTGCCCCACGTGACGGTTATCGGGCCAATTTTTTTAGCGGCTGGAGAAATGAGGGGCTCGTCCTTTTCTTTTTTGCTCTCTACGCTTGCTTTCTGTATTTCAATCACATTCTCTTCCAACCTCTTTGTCAAACATGTGGAACTCTCCGAAGGTGGGCATCCTCGGTGGAGGTCAATTGGGCCGGATGCTGGTCGAGTCCGCCAACCGACTGAACATTCAAGTCAATGTGCTGGATGCGGAGAACTCGCCCGCTAAACAGATCAGCAATCACGACGCTCATGTGAACGGTTCTTTCAAGGAGCGTGAAGCCGTTCGGGAATTGGCCAAGACGTGCGACGTTGTCACGGCTGAGATTGAGCATGTGGATACCTATGCTTTGGAGGAGATCGCCTCGCAAGTCAAGATCGAGCCGAGCTGGCAAGCCATCCGGACGATCCAGAACAAGTTCAACCAGAAGGAGCATCTGCGGAAATACGGTATACCAATGGCGGACCATCGGGAGTTGGCTGAGAATACGCCCGAAGAATTGGCCAAGGTTGGTGAACAACTGGGATACCCTCTGATGTTGAAGTCGAAGACTATGGCATACGACGGACGCGGTAAGTGCTACGTTGGTAATAGTCACACAGGACTGTATCACAGCTAACATGTACGGTTGTGCCTAGGAAACTATCGTGTAAATTCCAAAGAAGACATACCTGAAGCCTTGGAAGCACTCAAGGACCGGCCATTATATGCAGAGAAGTGGGCTTACTTCAAGATGGTTTGTTCTGGGTCTATAACGCCTACTTGAACACGGTGCTAAATTCACAACTAGGAGTTGGCTGTCATGGTCGTGAAAACCAAGGATGATGTCCTGTCATACCCCACTGTTGAGACCGTCCAAGAAGACTCGATATGCAAGCTCGTCTATGCTCCCGCGCGCAACGTGTCCGATGCCATCAACCAGAAGGCCCAGAAGTTGGCCCGCGACGCTGTTGCAGCCTTCGACGGAAAAGGTGTCTTCGGCGTCGAAATGTTCCTCCTGGAAGACGACAGCCTCCTGCTGTGCGAGATCGCCAGCCGTATCCACAACTCCGGTCATTACACCATCGAAGGCTGCCCCCTATCCCAATTTGATACCCATATCCGCGCCATTCTCGATCTCCCCATCCCTCCCAAGAGCCTCGAGCTCCGTCAACCATCCATCATGCTCAATATCATCGGCGGTGCCGCTCCAGACACACACTTGAAGGCTGCAGAGCACGCTCTTTCCATCCCCAACGCCAGCATCCACCTGTACAGCAAGGGCGCCGCCAAACCAGGCCGCAAAATGGGTCACATCACCGTCACCGCGCCGACCATGCACGAAGCTGAGACGCACATCCAACCTTTGATCGACGTGGTTGACGAGATCCGCTCCCAGCGTAGCGACGTCAAGACCAAGCCCCAGAAGTCGGGCCCTTCGAAGCCTACACCCACCGTGGCCGTCGTAATGGGCTCGGACAGTGACCTCAAGACTCTCGTCCCAGGACTTAAGCTTCTGAGGGATTACTTCGGCATCGAGCCCGCAGTTGACATTACCTCCGCTCATCGCACCCCGGACTTCATGGCTGAATACTCCGCCGGCGCTGCTGCCCGCGGTATCAAGGTGATCATCGCCGCTGCCGGCGGTGCCGCCCATCTCCCGGGTATGGCCGCAGCACACACCGCTCTTCCGGTGATCGGAGTGCCGGTCAAAGGTAGCTCGTTGGATGGTGTAGACAGCCTATACAGTATCGTTCAAATGCCTCGAGGTGTGTCTAACCTCTTGAACCCCCGACCCATCTTCCCCTATGAAACCACCACACTAACATGTTTTCCCCACAGGTGTCCCCGTCGCAACCGTAGGGATCAACAACAGCATCAACGCCGCTCTCCTGGCCGCCAGAATCCTGGGCTCCTTTGACCCGGCTATTCAGCGTAAGGTGGAGGCGTATGCAGAGGAAGCCAAGACGGAGAACCTCAACCTGAAGGGTACAAAAATGCGCGAACTTGGTTGGGAAAAGTACTTTGAGCAGATGTGAAAATGGGGAATGGGAAAAGTCGAATTAATAGAGGCTATATACATGTGTAACGTATTGATGAAATTTAAGTACTAGTTATATCTTGACTCATCTCGATCTGTCTCTCCCTTCACGCCGAGAATATCATAGCATGTACAATGGAATAGTTCACACTCATATCTACAGGTCATACATAGCATAAGATAGTAAGAATGGATTAGTCACTTGATTAACTAAGTGCCTTCTGACAAGTCACGGCTATAAAAGCATTTAACGCATAAGAGAGAGACCATAATATGATAGACTATAACTAGACTTACATGAATGATATCATCAAGATCCACACAGTGCAACAGGAGGGTTAACAGGAACAAATAGATAATAAAACCACAAAACTGAAACTGAAACTGGGGATATCAAAAAGACATGAACAGCGTAGAATACATCTCAAGAAAAGAAGTCATGGGTCAATCGTGTTCAGGCCCGACCTCTTATGCAGTCTGGGGATTGAATGCACGCTCAGTTCCTGGAACGGTGATGGTTGGTCCATCGGGGGTGGTCTTGAGGCCTCTATCTGTAGTAAAGGCTTTATCAACCTGGTCCGAGAACCCGGAGGCACCGTAGCCATTAGTCTTGCTCACACCGTTTGTTGTTCCTCCAACAGCGACACTGCCATTGGTTGCTCCAATAGTGGTAGAGCCATTGGTAGTGTGAGTACCAGTACCAGCAGCGGTTGCGCTGCCATCAACCGAATTGCCTTGGGCGGTTGAGTGTGGCTTGCGAGTGATATGAGCCGGAGACGGGATGTTGGTGGACTGCGATGCAGTGCCGATAGTAAAGATGGGGGACTCCCAGCGCTCTCCGTTTTGTGCGAGTTCCTTGTACTCGGTGGCCTTGGTGGATGTGCCTCCGGGAAGTTCGATTTCAGGGAAGATGGAGTCTTGAAGCGTCGTTGCCGTCTGAACCGTGGTGCCGCGCTGGGTGACAGCCTGGGCCTTCTGCTTGTTCTCTTCCATCTTGATGCGCATAGCATCCAAGTACCGAGTGTAGATGTTGGGCGCGTTCTCGGGATCCTCGACAACAGCTTCTTTTGCGCGCTTGACCTCATTGTGGATCTCGTATGCAAAAGCATCACCCTTGGAGAATGCATCACGTATTTGTTGCTCCAGGACCTTCTGAAGGACCGGACGGACAGTGCGGAAAAGCAATGGCTTGAAAATCGTGAACAGAGCCTTATGCTTAGACTTCTTCAACTTAATGTTAAACGTATCGATCTTCACCGACACTTTCTCCAACTTGACGAAGTTTTGGCGGTCTTCCTTTTTGGCATTGGAGGCTGCAATCTTGAAGCTAAAGCCTTCGCCACCCAGAAATATATCCATGACTCCCTTATCCTCAATTGCCGGGAATCCCTGCTTCTTATTGATGTAATAGCTGACATCTAAAAACCAAAGTGAGCATCGAGATGTAGTTGCACTGATTTGATGAATATACCTCTCAAGTCCGCCTGGATTCCGGAGACAGATATCATGATCTTATTGTCTCTCTTGCTGCTGATCTTCTTGCGGCCCCAGCGGAGGTAGTTGTCACTGCCGAATTCTACAACATTCGGCATCAAGTTATCACTCTCAATGACGAGGTTTTCCACCACCTGATTAATGTTAAGGTTCAAGAAACATGAAACATATTTTGGTCAGATGGGAGCAAACTTACCGCATCAACTATGGGGTCTGACACCTCAATACGAGGAATAGGGACATAGCGGACATTCTCAAAGATGGCAGGCAGAATGATATCCCGAAGGTCCCTGAGGAGGTGTGACTTGAAAGCAACATTACCACTCGAGTCCCGGCCGAGATCAGTAAACAGCTTCTCAACGGCTTCCCCGAAGGCCTTATTCTGGGGGTCATGAGTGAACTGATCACCGATAAACTTGAACTCGTGAAGAATGCGGTCTGTGTGGTTCCTGTACCGTTCACGCAGCAAGTATTGGCCGTGATCAGACAGTTGTTCGTAATGGCGGTCCCAATCCTCCTGGATAATGTAGCCTTGCTCCTGAAGGGATTTTCTGCTTCGATCAATACCACGTTTTCGAGTAGTACAAGTGCCAGAACATACCGAATGAATGTGTCCATATTCTTGAACCACCCCTTGAGTTCGGGGTCTTTGTCCGCATCCCGGTAAATGTTTTCCAGCGAATCAAAGAGGTCATCCAAAGATGTGCTGTTGGCGAAGCGTTCAATCAAAACCTTTAGATAGAGCAATCAGTGACTGATGGAGCACTTGTATCCCAAGGCAGCATACCCGGAGGTTCTTTTCCATTCTATTAATCTTGTCAGTGAGGCGAGTCGCCTGGAAAGCTCCAGCACCCCGTTCGGTTACACTCCTCGTCGTACTGCCATACTTCTCTGCCAGAGATAGCAGGGCCTCAATGGCTTTTTGGTCTGAAAATAGACATGTTAGCTTTCAATTCCCATTTTGAGGTCCACCCTGGTTCAACTCACAGTCGGCACGGCCCTGGATCTCAATTATCATCTTCTTCAGACGCCAGGTGGCTTGCTCACGGCGCTCCTTGGGCATCTTCTTCGATAGATAGCCTTTGGTCCTACCTGTGAGCTCACGAGTACGGCTCTTCTTATCTTCGGGAATGTTCTCGGACAGCTTTTCCTTGATCTTCTGAGCACCTGCGGTAGCACCAGCGCGGCCGTCGATTTCCGCGGCCGATTCTGGCTGTTGACCAGCAGTTGCAGCCTGGGTCGCCGTCTCAACCACTTCATTGGCATGTTGCTTGGACTTTCAAGTGTTAACATGGGGCGCGATAATCCGGGGAAAGAATAAGCAAGACCTACGGTGGCTTTGTCTTTCCTGAAGCGAGAAGTGAGGTCCTCCTTATGCTTGGCAAAGTCGGGCTTCTCATACCAGGTATTCTCTTCGGCGGGCTCGTCAACCCGAGCGAGTTGTTCCTCTGACGGCCGAACCTGGTTGGCAGCTTTCTGTGAAGCATCGCTAGCAATATCGCGGACAACGATCCACGCATCGTTCACTGTCACTTGTTAACACCGCCTTAGTTTCAACAAATCCAACAATTACTTACAAAGCTTCCTGAATTCGCCATTGGTGATCAGGAGATTTCCCAGTGTCTTCAGGCCTTCTAATGCTTCCCTACCATCCTGCTGAGCCGATTCCTTGCTCAATGGGATATTTGGCTTCTCCTTGACGTCATCGCCCGTGATGCTCTGCGCGTCCCAAATGAACTCCTGAATCAAGTGACCGTCATTCTTGCTGAGAATAAGGCGCTTCGCCTGCTCGATGACGTCGCGAAGATCTTCAACGAGGGCCTGCCCCTCTTCCGACAAGTCTTTAGACGGGGATGTCAGAGCCTTGGAATGGAGCGCACTATTCAGAGCCACGTCGCATTGCTTGTTCTGCAGTAACGACCGCTCGTTAGTGACGGGGGGATGAAGTCGCACCATGTCAAAGGTTCCCAAGACGCACCGATGGAAGCTTGCCATTCTTGACCGCTGCGTTGAGTGGTCTTTGTTAGTGGCTGCACCAGAAGGGCCATCTCGATTTGATTCATTCGGCGCTTTACCTTGATATATCCCATACAGATGGAGTTTCTGGTTGATATCCTGCAGAAGTGCGAATGTTCAGTTAGCCATGAACATTCTTTCCTGGGTCCGTTTACCGACCTTGTCCCTCTGCTTTGTATCCATCGGACGATTAACCAATCGAGAAGACATGATGAAAAAAGAAAGGTTGCCACTCTTTTCCTACGATGGAGGACACCACCGAGAGGATTGATTTCAATTAGTAGGAAGGGGAGGACTCTCAGAGGGTCCCGACATCAATGAGAGGAAGAGTCACGATGGAATAATTACAAGGGAGGGGGAAAATAAGGGATATCATCGGAATGAAGGACCTCGACGCAAACGGGGATTCCTAAGAGGGAGGTTGGGAAAGAATTGTGGAGATTAAAATACTGCTGAATGAATGACTTGTGACTGAATAAAATTGCCAAAAGGACGAACTGCAACCATTGACGTCACGGTGTCGTGACTCCTCACGGGTTTCTTTAAGGTACATACAAACATACAACAAATGAGTATGTAATGGATGTACTGAGGGACTTTCAAGTTCGTTCCCTTTCCAGGTGCTTAAGAAATCCGACTGATGAGGTCATCAACCCTGCCAATGAATGTCTACGGTACTTTGACAATAGGAGGTAATGTTAGTACGGAGTACGGAGTACTCCGTAGTAGGAAAGGAATACCTAAGGACTTGAAGTTGGTCCCGTGACGTCACCATCGGAACCCGCCTTTGTCCAGCTTCTTACCAGTCATGAGGATTTGCCTTCTTTTTTTTTTCTTTACCTCCTGTACTCCGTACTCCGTACAATGATCATTACTCGCATGTCTTCACGGGCAGTTCGTAGATCTCGGTACGATCTCCGGATTAAGTCAAGTCTGGGGGGTTGTGGGGCGATAAGGCTAACCCTTAAAAATATTTATAAATAAATTTCACCAAATACTCAGGCAAGTACTCCGTACATCTGGAGTCTGGCCCCAAAGCTGGCTTCCCATACGAGAAAGCATTTTTCATGCACTGACAGTCGTTCATAATTAGAAAGAAATAAAAATATCTACACGAATCAGTGTCACTTGCCAGGCACTGCGCATACGGTACCCTATCATGCAGTGAGCGAGAACACTTGATCCGTCAAGGCTCCACCCCTCAGGTGGCATGCGATTGTGGTGGAGCAGGGTCCCGCAATAGATTTATCTTAGGCCGTGCAGTGGTTCCTAGTATATAGAAATTCCTACCTAAGTCGTTTAATCGATTGACAATATAAGCGCGCACACACACAAGGAAACGAGGAGACGGAAAAACAGGTGCGGCGGGGGGAGGGAGTGAAAGAAGATCATCAAACCCACAGATCCTTCACGTCACCACATAAATACTGCAGCGGTGGGTTCCCCTGGTCCTTTAATTCTCTTGCAGGACACACCGGTGGTTCATATATCCAAGTTCCATCGCAAGAATCTACCGAGCTGCACCTGCTGCAACACCAATAGACAGTAATCGCGTGGAACAATAAGTAGAAACCCGAGGAGGATCAGCATGTTGATCAGAGCTGGCAAATTGGTCTCCTCCAAAGGTCAGACCATCGGGGAACTGGGGCTTCCACAATACGTAAAGAGTTCCACCCAATCACACGGATGTGGGAAATCACAATATGGACACTACCGTCAAAGCCAGGGACCGATGTTCAGGATCTTCAATGCGCATGATGATTATAATGCCTTCGACCAAGGCCAGAATACATAGTCCCCGCGCCTGTTATCATCGTACATGGGCCTGCCATATAAGCTCCAGGTCCTGGGATATAAGCAATCGGTGTATCCACCAGCTGTTTCCAAACAGATGCCGAGTCCTGTTGGAATCTTTCGAGGAAGTTGTTGAGTTCCCACTTCCTAGCACCATATTGTAAAAGGGTCTGGATGTGATCAAGACATTCAATAGCAAGACCATAGCAGTTGACAGTATTACAGACCTCCAACATGGGAGGTTTAGTGATATCATGAAGTACAGAAGGAAGTACAGGCACTGATGGTCTCAGAAGAAGTGCGGAATACCGCCGTAGGATATTCACAAGCCGCTGGCCAACCTGATACACCCGGTGGATATCCAGAGATGACATCAATGGCAACCGCGTTCGCGTCTCTATGATGCGATAGAGTTCAGCAGTGTACTGTATGCAGCGATCAAACAGTAGAATTTTTCCGTAATCGCATAGTCTGGAGGAGTCCTGTGTGGGTGAAAGGATCATAATCGTAGTGTATAGCAGCTCTAGCTTGTAAATAACAGGGAAATAGTTCGGCACATTCTTGGGCGTATTATCGAACCATTCCTGAGCTCTTGAGCACAATACCCATGTCGACTCTAAGGACAGGCCATCAGTACTAAAATATTTCGTCTGGTAAGCCGAGGACAGGATCTCCCGGATTTCGACTACATTCCACGCAGGCTTCGAGCTGTGCAAAAAAATGCAGGTCTTTCCTGTCATCGCCGATCCAGATATGGCCGGCAGGGCAACATCAACAGAGTCATCTGATAGTGAAAAGGTTCTCTCTAAAGCAGTGCTCACACCCCTTTTGCGACAAGGTTAACTAGCTGACGATCATTGAGAGCCATGAAGAACAAACCTGTCTAGGCAATAAACGCAGTGGAATACACGCCGGCGCATATCCAACTGTTCATCAGTCGGTAGGACCTCTGAAGGGGGGTCCTGATGTAGGCCCAAATCCACCAAGGCTCTGACGGCCATACCTATGAGGTACCATGTGCGAAAATGTTTAGGGTCAAGTAGGGAGTACTGAGCAAGTAGTAGAATAGCCTGGATACCGACAATGGACCCTGGACGAAGGACATCTTCGGCAAATGGCAGCGCCCCGGAAATGAAAGATAGCGCTCTTTGGTGATTACTATCCCCGGTTTGATGAGATATCGATGCAGAAGCGATGGCTAGCACCAAACGCAGAAACCAATGATCACTAGGCTTAGCAAAGCGACCCCCAGACTGATACACAGTGTCTACAGAGGTCCAGAAATTTGTCTCGCTGAAAAACGGCATCTGAGTGAACAAGTTTTCAAAGAAATGTTGTAGAAGTGCGGTGATCTCATGGCGCGCCGGTAGGGGTTGCGAGGACAGTTCGATGGTAGGATCGGCCAGAGAAAGTGATAGTAGTAAATTTGCAAATGAAGTATCGGATTGAATTCCATGAAAGTCTCTGGAGGTAGCGTTGATCGATCTGCTCATGTTAGCAAAGATCTTCTTTACCAGGGACAAGAGCCACGGACAGAAAGCCAAAGTCTCCAACTAAATTGTCAATATCAGACACTTCTTTTCGATGAACCTGCCCGACAGTGCCTGTGGACGACATCGATGATATTACTGAACTCTCCCGGATGAACCCCGTTCCATCAACGGATAACGACTCTTTTTGATGACGGAGGTCTGCGATTCTCCTTTCGAGTCTTTCACAGTAACTTTCCAAGGAAGCAACGTAACTCCTTTCTTTCCCCCTAGCAAATTCATCACTAGCACCAGAACAAGTACTCGCCTTCCCTACACGTTCACATGCGGAGCAAGCAGGAAGCTTCCCATCACATTTGATTTTTGCTGTCCGACATCTCGAGCACGCAGCCACGGGTCGGCTGACTTTAAGCAATGGCTTATCCAAAAATGAAGTACTAGACATCATGCTTGTACATATTATTCTGAAAGTGAAGTTAGTCATATTCCACACACACACACACACACACCAATTTAATTTTGCCATGCGCGCCTCGGGCGTGTCATGGGAGTCGAGATGCGATTACAATCATGTACGGATGCAAGTAATCACCTACATATATCAAGAGCTAGTAAGAAAGTCGCAAAACATAAAATCCATATACGGGAGGGGGGGTTATATCATAAGCTATCCTTCATAAATAGATCAGCATAACCGAATCTGCGAAATAAAAAAAAGTATCAATCCGGTAGTCTGAAAACAAGGGATTCAGGTGAATGTAGGCTACTAGGCACAGCCTACCTTATTCGAAGAGGAGCCACCGACAAAAAAGCAATTAAATTAGCAAGTCGGTTGACTAAGATTTTAGATTGTCAAGTCAAATGCTTCTAAGGTTAATGGGTGCATGTTGAGGGATGAACTTGGGATCGATTGGAGAGGAGCACCAGGCGCATCATGTAAGGCGGGTATTGTACTGTTGATTTGTGGTAATGTAAGGAGAAGTCATGTATGTACAGAGTACAGAGTACAGAGTAGTAATTAATTGATTGCCACCTAGTATCAATACAGTAAAGTAAAGTACTGTACCTATATACATACATACATACATACATACATACATACATACATACAGAGTCATGTCATACATACCTAGTAGTAGGGTACCTACTGTACGGAGTACGGAGTAGTACTATATTCTAGTACATACTTATACGGAGTACTGCTTAGTAGTACTCCGTTAGTACCTCAGGTGCCAGGAGCCAGCCCAGCTTTGGTAAGATAAGAGCAAGGTAAGGCATGCAATCATTTCCCAGATTCCCCTCCAATTTTCACCCCACCTGCTGGGCTGTCTTTTTTGATTCCCCACCCGAGGCCAAGCATCGACCATCTTGTGCATCCACCACTCAAAACTTGAAACAGGTTAAGTAGGAACTTGCCCAGGTCGACGCTTCAACATACCTGAGTTACCCCTACCAAGCATATGAAATTGAGACCACGGTCTTTGCACTTCAAATTCCTTTAAATTCCAAATCCCGCATTCTTTTGTTTCCAGTCATTATTGAATCAAGAAATAGGTATTGTACTTCATGTAATCCGTAATAATGATACAATTACTTGGCAATTGTGAGGTTGTAGCGGATACTCTGATCCTCCCAATAAAGTGGAAAGGAAATAAATACAGAAATAAATAAGAATAAAAATAAAACAGAGAGAAAGACATTTCCGACGGCCTGGATTCATCTATTTTATGCTCATTTGATCATCTCATTAAATAAATTACTTTTATCATGTTGAATGCGTCTGCTGGCAGTGAAATCGTAATACCAAATCTGGACCCTAGGTGAACATTCCTCGTGATCTGCGCCATTTTTTTTTTTTTTTTTTTTTTTTTTTTTTTTTTATTTTTCCCTTCTTCTCCTTATTAGGTCCTTACTGGTCATTGTCGCTTTCCGTAATCCATTCATTGAGCGCGGGTGTCGATCCGAGCGGGACTGGACCGAGGTTTCGCCTCTCAGTCCACTACCTAACTACTAACTAAACTTACCTCCTAGCCTCCTATTGACTGCATGGGGGCACTTGGACTTTTTGAACCTGGATGGAATAATAAAACACAAGAAGAGCTAGCCACACCGGCGACCTTTTGAAACCTCGGGCTTTCCGAATCTCTTGCTCTCGTACGGAGTAGTGAGACTGTCGCGCACGCCCCCTCGCCGCTAGATCACGTTAGAAAAGGATTTTGAATATGTCGAAAGACCTGTTGCCCCGGACCTTTTGCCATTGTTCCACAAACTTCTGCGCTTCGACATTGGTCTGAATTATCTTGTCGCGTGCACAGACTCAGTCTCATGTGACCGCATGGGATGTCGGCTTCGATAGTCACTATTCAATAGCAAGCAACCTCTGGTCAGCCGAGTTGGGGACTGTTCGGCCCGTTACCAACCATGGCGACACAGCTGAACCCTTCGTATCTAAAACCACAGTTCACAGACCCTTGGAGGAGTCCCGCATCTAAAGCGTCTAGTCAATCTGACGATGTTCCCGATGGTCGAATTGCGCACACATTGACTGCCTGTGCAAGATGCAGACAAGTATGTTGCTCAATTTTTACTCCTTGTTCCGACGGTAAAGTCAATCAGACTAAGACTAGTGCAGCGTAAGTCCAGGTGTGACCCCGGGATACCGAGATGCTCCCCGTGCGAACGCAGCAATGCAAGATGCGAGTACTTCGATTCCGCCCGAAAGCGTACCATACCAAGAACATACATCGTTTCCCTCCGTGAGAAGGCCCGTATGTTGGAGAGAGAGTTGGAAGAGGCTGAGAAGGAAACCCAGCACACAGCGGATGCCGAATTAATGGTCCGCGGGGCTGGTCGCATCCGATTCAAAGAAAACGACGAGCCGAGGTTCTTAGGGCCGTCCAGTGGTATCGCGATTACCCGCTTGGTTATGGAAATGGCCAAACAGAATACAGACTCAAAGAGCATCAAAGACGTTGTTCCCGAATTGACGGCACAGGAAATAAAACTCGCATTTGAGGCGGAAAGCTCTAAGCCAACTTCCAAAGTTTACCCCATGATTAGCTCAAACCTGCAGCCTATCCTACCGGCGAAGCGTGTTACTTACAGACTTGTTGATGTGTTCGTCGTCAAAGGTCCTATACCCCGCTGAACTTGCTTTCCTCCCTTCCAGTCAATTTTCCCGTATACATTGCTTGTTTGCGCGCTAACATCCCGCTAGCGCAAGCGATGCTTCCAACGCTACATGAGCCTACATTCCGGCAGGAGGTCGAAGATGTGTTTAACGGATCCACCGATCCCTGCAAAAATTTCCAGTTACGAATGGTGATTGCCATCAGTATGCAAAAGATGAGTCCTGGTTATGCAGGATTAGCCGACAGTTATTACCTTGCCGCGCTACCATTTCTAGAAGCCTCTTTGAGACGAATGGATTTGAAAGCCTTGCAATGTCTAGTTTTAATAGGCCAATATTCTTTACTGACTCCGACAAGAACCGCTGCGTATTGGGTTGTTGGAATGGCTGTCAAGTTATGTCAAGATCTGGGACTCACTGACGAAGCTACAATCACCCAATCACCCAGTGGGGAATTGTTAAACCCCCTAGAGATCGACATGCGGAGAAGGCTGTTTTGGATTGTCACTTCGATGGAGTTTGGGCTATCCCATAGCCTCGGACGACCTAGTTGCTATTCTGTCAGTCATGACCATGTGCAAGTCAAATTTTTCGAGCTGATAGATGACAAATTCATTACACCGAACGGAATCCTCCCAGGAGGGAAGCCGATATTACCCAAGTGTATTGCGATACACTTTTTCAAGATGCGACTACTACAGCTAGAGATCAGGCGCACTCTTTACCTGAATAAACGCGATGCCCCTGTTGACGACCAAGACCCATGGTTCCAGCAAATGCTCAATAAGCTTGATTATTGGGTAGCCTCTTGTCCGAAGAACGATGGTGGAAGCGGCTTGAGCGAAAAGTGGTAGGGATGCTGGCCCGAGTGTGTTTAGCTCGTCTGCTTATATTACTACAGGTTTCATGGACGACGGAACACAATGATTGTTTTCATGTTTAGGCCCTCTCCTCAGGTACCTGAGCCTTCGGTTAGCGCTGCGCAGAGATGCTATGAGGCATCCGTTTTCAACGTGGCAATGCAACGAGAGCAAATTGCAACTAAATCGGTCGACTTGACCTGGATCTTTACTCAGTCCCTTTTCATGGCACTAAATACTATTCTTTGGTCACTATCGTATCCCGAGATTCGCAAGGAGCATTCCATAGATGAAGTCAAGCGCCATCTTGCTATAGCACTAGAGGCCATCGTGCTTGCTGCAGAGAGGTGGCCTGGCGTTGCATCGGCCTTACTCCTTTACAAAACCCTAGTGGCGGCATGTCTCAAAGCATACAATACTGATGAATCATTCGTCGTCCAATCTCCGTCCAATCATACGACACCAGCGTCGTCGCAGGATGTTGCGACGCCGCCGTCGATCTCTAGCCCTGCAAGCACTACAACGTCATTCCATTCGCAGAATGTTCGGGGCATCAACACCTCAGTCCCCGATAATTTGTCTTCTGGTACACTATCAAGAGGTCACTCCGCAGATCCGACATTCCCATTCCCAACGACGTCGCCTCCGTCAGAACCGGTAAAACTCGCTCCGTACCCGCTATGGGACCATCAAGTCCAGCCACAACGGCTTACTTCTTCAAGCGTAACGCCGACTCTGTATACCGCCTCATCATTCAACCCATCGACAATCGCTTGCTCGGATGGACAATTCGACCCTACGACACCTTACAATCAGTTTCCCTCGGTGGTTCCTGGTTTGCAAGGCTGGGATCCAGATTTTACGCTTGCCTCTACAACTGCGAGCCACCTTGCGTATGTTGATGCCACCGTCGATCCCATGAATTGGATGGACTCTATTGGAAACCAATACTCTCAATATTTCAATGGGGCGTATCCAATTCCGTCGTGGCGCGAGAGGACGCTCAGTCAGCAAGAGCAGGTCGAGTTGATGGCTACATTGGAAGAAAATATTCCCGATGTTTCCGCCCAACTTGTGCGGGAGTCCGCAACATTTTACCAGTCTTGATATGTTGGGGGAGGTTTGCCCTCTGTCTCCCTCGGACGAACCAAGCCGAATTATATTTGCTATCGCGGGAGTCTTTGTGGCTCTTCCAATGCAGTGACATTTGTTTTGAATACCCGAATCTAGATATACCCATGGGCGATCATTCAAAAAAGGGCTTATGAGATATGTTCAATTGCTCGGTGTTTGGTGCTAGGTTCGCCTTGTTTTAGTCACACGATTGATATAGTGACTGTTACGATAGGGAGGGATAAAGGTCTAGTGTACTACTTTTCGGTGTTACTCTTATGACCATTGAATCTGTTTAATATTCCCTTGCCATGGACTCAATCTATCATGATATGCTTTATAATAATAGTATGTACTGTACTACGGAGTACGGAATACTCCGTACATGAGGTAAAATTATAGGTAGGTATGTATGTACTGTATGTATGTACCAGGTGGATCACCAGCGCTAAGCAGGTGGCTGGGAGTTTCAGACCTTGTAATTTAAA
>ML739273.1:0-33413 GCA_009193565.1 Aspergillus coremiiformis | reverse complement strand
GAGAAGAGAGAAAGAAAGAAAGAGAGAGAGAGAGAGAGAGAGAGAGAGAGAGAGACGGAGTACGGAGTAGAGAGAATTACTATACTGTTACAGGCCAAGTAAGCCTCTGCTCGATGACATCGGCGTTCACGTTCCGCCCCGGATTTAATTTAATTCAAACCAACCATCTTGGCAATTAAATCAAGGGAACTCCACTTTTAAAGATCTTACAATCAATGGATAATGATATACGGAGTACGGAGTACTCCGTATCATGATCCTGATATACCTATCATTACTTAAATCCCGAGTAAAATAAAATAAAATAAAAAAAAAGACAAGACGAGGGGCGAAAGAATGCTTATTCTCTTCTGTTGTTGGACGCAGAAAACCACAGCAAAGACTCGTCTATCTCTAATACAATTATCGTCTAATCAACCTCTTGTCCAGTGAACTCGGGTAGTCGATTGCGAATATCTTCCCATGTCTCATCGCCTTCCACCAAGGACTTGACAGCCTGCAGAATCTCCTCCTCACTGGCACGGACCTGCTTCGTCGAATCACGGTCACGGAGGGTGAAAGTGTTGTCCTTGACCGACTGGAAATCAATCGTGATACCAAAAGGCGTACCAATCTCGTCGTTGCGCGCGTAACGCTTTCCAATACTAGCCGAGGAATCATCAACCCGGTTGGAAATGCCCATACGCCGCATCTTCATCATGAGACTATGTGACAGAGGACGGAAAGATGCGTGGGTCGAAAGAGGAACAATCAGAACCTTGGTGGGGGCAATAGCTGGAGGGAAGGACAAAACCTGCAATGTAGAAATTAGCGATGACCGTTTTATCACACGGGGAAGGACATATGCATACACCACGCGCTTCATCTCCCTCTCGAAACCAGTACACATGTTCGATCATACTATACAGGATGCGGCCAATGCCGAATGACGGTTCAATAACGTTGGGAGTGTATTCGCGGACGTTCTCCACCCGTGTCCGCTTCTCGATCGTGACCAATTCTTTATCCAATTCGACTTTGCCCGAGCCGACACCCTCGACATACACCTCGATCTTGCCCTGCTCCTCCAAATCGAGAGCAAGTTTCTCACGGAATTCCTGGGAGAGCGCCTCCACAGCAGCCGCAACAGCCTTGCCGTCCTTCTTGAAGCGAGGACCGAACTTCTTCTTGTCCAGGTCGACCTGCCATTCTTCAATCTTCAAAGGTTCTGCTCGAGGTTCACGGACAACAAGAGGTGCTCCAGTCTTGTTCTTGTGCACCGTCAAGTCATAAGCACTACGGTCGGCACAGCCGACACATTCAATCCAGCCATAGCTGGTATGCAATTCGGCATCCCAGCAGTCAGCGGCGTAGTGAGCCATTTCATTAGCCATGTGCTGACGGAATCGGAGTTTAGTCGAATCCACACCCAATTTGAGGAGGAAGAGTTGAATACGGGCAAGGAAGTATCCGAGGGTTTCGTTGTCAACCAGACCGGACTCTACAGCTTTGCCGATGGTCATCTTCGTGGTTTTGGTACTCCCAGAAAGCTGCACATCGCGGCTAAGCAAGGAAAGTTCAATATCTTTCATTTCTTCGAAGCGAGAATGTTTCTTGCCGCCCTCCGGATCGACATAGTGTTCTATCTCAGCCATGAGGAACTCGCGTACTCGCAACAGACCGGCACGGGGCGAGATCTCGTTCCGGAACGATTTGCCAATGGAAGCCGACGCGAAGGGCATTGATTGTTGGTTGAAGTCAAGCAACTTCTGGAAATTCAAGAACTGTCCCTGGGCGGTCTCAGGACGAAGGTAACCAGGCATATTGCTGCTGGGACCAATTGAGGTCTGGAACATCAGGTTGAATGCAACGGGAGGCAGAAGATTGCCATCGGTCGTGGGGTTTCTGATATCAAGCCTGGTGATTATCTGCTCCAAATCTGGGCCGTCGTAGTTATCAATCTGCGCCAAAATCTCCTCATACTCCTTGACAACAGCATCGTCCAGCTTAACGGCCTTGGTTTCCTTAGACTTCTTCTTCTTCTTAGCCTCCTTCTCTTCATCCACAACAACCTTCTGGCCACGCGCTTCCTTATCGCCTTTCAAACGAGCCTCAAGAACTTCCTCCACCAGGTGATCTGCACGGAAAATCTCTCCGGTTTTAGGGTCCTTGCACATCCAGTCGGCAAATTTCTCGACGTGTCCGCTAGTCTTAAGAACCTCGTGTGGGGTTAGCATAGTGCAGTCCACCTCCAACATGTCCTCCTCCAGCACAAAATGCTTCCGCCACAGATCGACAATATTGTTCAGAACAGCGCAGCCCGGGGGGCCATAGTCATAGAGGCCGGACACCCCTCCGTAGATCTCGAAGGAGGGGGTGTAAATGAGTCGACGGCGGAGCATTGACTCCAAGACCGTGCGGTCGACGACCTGACCCGTCTTGGTATTAACAGTCGCCATAGTAGTGTTCTTTTTCTTAGAAACCTGGATGGCTCGAAAGGCGACGGGGGAGTGTGAGAAGGAGCGCGTGTCTATGGCGGGGTTCCAACGAGGAAATTGAAATTGGCGGCGGGGAAGAGAAAAGAAGGAAGAAACCAATCGAGTCATCCACGTGAGCCGCGGCGGTGATCGCAGTGAAAGGACAAAAGGGAAACACCTAATGGATGGTTGCCACCTAATGAGGAATTATGACAAGATTGCAGGTGCCCCGGAAAGAATTGGATGGAGAAGCAACAAATAAAATGATTAGGTTCCTTTTTATTTCTCCCCCTTCAAAGAAATCAATACATTGGAAGTTCTTTTAGTTCTCTAGAATCAGTGATTGAGAAATCTTTCTACCGCCGGGGAAACCTTTCTCCGTTAAATTTTATTCTGCGCAAAAAACTACAGTCGCAAGAAGTCCTCCATTCCGGGCTTATAATACAACCTTTCTCTCTCAAGATGGGATCCGGAAAGTCACTGGCAAGGCCTCCCCCGAGTGCCAATCTAGATGTGAAGCCCGCCAACAAACTCAGGCGCCAACAGCTTCATATCCAGCGAAAACGGCTGAAAGACTCAACTCGGCGAGCAGAACGGTATAGGATAAAGAAAGAAGAGGCAAAGAATCCAAAACTCAAGCAAGAGCGCTTAAAGCGGAACGTTCCACTCACTATCGATCGCAAACGAGTTTGGGACGAAACCAATAGCGATGTTGAAGATGGTCTGGGATTGAGTGTCGACGTGGAGCGCATCAAGAAACAGAGGCAAGAAGAGGAAGAGGAATTGAACAAGCCATTAGAGCATCCGGACGAGTCGCAGGATGATTCGGATAGCCAAGATGAGGTAGACAGCATGCTGGCCAGCAGCGACGATGAAGAAGAAGAAGACGACGACGACGACGACGACGACAACAACAACAACAAGAAGGCTCGGAAATCTTCTCAATCATTTCTCCCCTCCGCTACAGAGCGCGCAACGAGTCCGACTCAATCGACTAAGAGTATAAATCTTAGTCTAGCCCCCGAGGCTCTAGCAGCCAAATTCCCGTCGCTATTCCCATCTGAAGCACCTCCAACACCCAAGATTCTCATCACAACCTCCCTGGTAGGTTACATACAATATTCTCCGTACTGTCAAACCTGTGAGAACCTACGTTAATCAGTGACAGAACTCGACCCTCCACCACGAAGCCAAAGCCCTTACAGATCTTTTCCCCAACAGCCAGTATATCCGCCGCACAGCGCACCGTCATTCTCACAGATTCTCGTTGAAAGAAATCGCCACATTCGCATCAAACCGTAACTACACTGCTGTTTTGGTCCTCCAGGAAGATTCCAAACGACCGTCCGGGCTGGATGTTATCCATTTGCCCAAGGGTCCCATGTTCCACTTCACTATCAGCAACTGGGTAGAAGGCAAAAGAATCCCTGGACATGGTGTGGGTACGGAACATTGGCCGGAATTGATTCTCAATAACTTCCGCACCCCGCTTGGTATCTTGACAGGTGCTGTCTTCCGGTCACTATTCCCACCACAACCTGATATTGAAGGGCGTCAGGTCGTCACATTACATAACCAGCGTGACTATATATTCGTTCGCAGGCAAGCTGTTCTTGTTTTCGAATTAACCATTGGAATACTGACTGTATCCACAGGCATCGGTACATCTTCCGAGAAAAGCGAGAGACAGAGAAGAGTGTAGTTGATGCAGAGGGGAAGGAGATGCATGGGGCTGAAGGAATAAGGACGGGCCTTCAGGAATTAGGGTAAGTGCTATCGTTGTCCTTGCGACCCTCCGCTGAGTGCTAACGAATCATACGAACAGGCCTAGGTTTACGCTGAAACTACGAAGAATTGACAAAGGCATTCAGAGGGCGAGTGGACAGGAGTGGGAATGGAAGGCAGGAATGGAAAAGCAACGGACAAAGTTCCAGCTATGATGGTTACGTCTTGTGTTGGTCGGAGTTCAAGTGGTTAGATTAAGAAAACGCGGTTTTCGTCAATATATATTGTTTGGTAAATCTCAGTCACCATGGAAGACTTGGACTGCTCGCTATGGACCAACTTTGTAAACATCTGATCATCTCACTCATCCGTTTTCTCTCTCTCTTCAGGCCTCACCGGTTGCCCAAACGAAGGATCACAGTCACAATTATCATCGAAGCCTGCTTGTTCCACTTAACCGAAAGGTGTGCAATGGCGCAAGTGACCCAGTTGGAACAAAATACGATAGAGGTGGCATAGATTATTAACGGTAGTAGAAGCTGAGGCAAACGAAGAATTCAACACCGAACATAACGCCGGATTATCCATGCCAAGCCCGAAAGACATAGCTTTATAGTTTGGATATCACACAAGAGAAAGCCGATTGCAATGCAAGTCATAAGGGAACGGAAATCATCTGGAGGCACGTAAATAGGACCCATATGTGCGTGAGACAAGATCTGGTGTAAATCGTAAAAAAGTAAAACATAGAAGGGTAGAAAGCTCGTCTCAAGGTGGCGTTATCACCAAAGCATGCGATCTGCGGCACATTACTGCCCGTTGTTCTTTTTCCAACGCAGCAACTCCGCCAGGCTAGGGAGACTGCAACCCGACTTTAGGAATTCATGAGCTAGTAGTTCTTCTGCAGTGGCACGGCTGCGGACGTCGACACACAGACATTGACTGAGGAAGGACTTTAGTTCCTTGCTCAGCTTTTCGGGCTTTTTCAGACGAGGGGTGCCATTTGTGGCAATAAGATATAGAGCTTTAAGTGGCTCCTCGTTCAAGTAAGGGGGCTCTGACTCAATCATCTCAATAGCCATGATTCCCAGTGACCAGCAGTCGACCTTGGGGCCGTATTCCTTTTGCTTGACGACTTCTGGAGCCATCCAGTATGGCGTACCAACCATTGTTGCACGCTTACTCTTGGACTCGGTGAGCTTCGCACAGAACCCAAAGTCGGCTGAAAGCAATTGTTAGCGTGGGTTCCAATTGTTCAACAAGTGGTCGCAACTCACTGATCTTGACATGGCCAGCCCGGTCAAGAAGTACATTATCACTCTTGATATCACGGTGGATGATGTTCTGGCTATGCAAATGCGCCAGTCCTTTGCAAGTCTGGAGATGTAATTAGTACGATCTGCATATATTCCAATGGGTCGTCCAATCCGGCAACATCAACGCACCTCGAAGCAAATGGTGGCTATTTGATCTTCTTGGATTACAGGGTTGTTGTCAATGACATCTGTGAGAGCACCGCCCTCCATGAATTCCATAACAACCCAGAGTTCATTGCTTTGCTCTTGCAGGAACGAGTCAAGGAAGTTGACGATGTTGGCATGCTGGCTGTCCTTCATCACAATGATCTCGTTGACAATAAGTTCCTTTCGTGGCTGACTACGGAGATCCATCTGTTTGATAGCAACCTGGGTCCGGGGTCCATATTGGCGGTACAGTTCACGAGCAACCGGAGAAACAGCGTGTTCCTTAACACGCGCTACGTACACGGATCCAGAAGCACCTTGTCCAATCTTGCGTTGTTTGCTGTAAGATTCGTTGGGATTGTCTTTAGAGACGACGGATCTGAGTCGATCCATCACTTCGTTTTCAGACATTGCCGACATGCGGACTTCCCTCTGCCGGGGCTCAGCTTTCTTAGTCAGAGCAGCTTCAGCTTGGCGAACACCATCAGGGACGTTCTTATTAGTCGCCTGTTTGTTTGCTATATTCAATGGCTTCACTGGTTGTACAGGAGCAGGAAGTTTGCTGGGCGGCGGGCCCTGAGCCTGCTGTTTGGTGCCATTGTTCTGAGAACGTGTTGCAGAGGGTTGTGCCCGGGGGTCATGCGCAGGGTAGCGCGAACTGGGAGAAGATTGGTCCTCGGAATGAGATCCTGGAGCGCGTGCCATTCCGGGCCCGCTGGCCGATCCGTAGTCCCCCGGTCGTTGACTCTGGTTGGAGCTAGTCGGGGGGGCTGGAGCTGGGCGTTGGGCAGTCAGTTGACGTGAAGGGTCATGTCGAACTGAGCTAGGAGCCTGTGGAGCGGGACGGCTTGGCTTATAGCGATCATTCATCGATGGATCAGTACCATAACCACCGAGCTCTTGTTTAGCTAGAGGGACACGAGTCTTCGGGAGTGAAGCATTGTATGCTTCCTGATCAAGCCGATTTTGCTCTTCTTCGCGTTGACGAGCACGGCGAACTTCTTCCTCCATGCGCCGACGTTCCTGGTCCGCCATCTCCTTCATTCTCTCTAATTGTTGCTGCTGTTCCAAAGTACGTTCTAATTCTGGTTTGCCGTGGGGCTGCGAGTGTGATGAGCCAACCGAACGATTAGAGTGTCCGTTATCTAAGCGTTGGGACGGAGCTGGTGGTGGTGGCCTTGGAGGAGCAATAGAGCTGCCCACCGTATTATTGGAGTAAGCCTTGGATTGCTGACCCAACTGGGAAGAGGCTATTCCAGCATAATAATCTGGGTCCTGTTCGCGCATCTTGATATCAGAGTAAAACTCAAGGACTTCGAGGACAGCCTGTGGGTTCTTCTTATAGTCTTCTTTGGTAATAGCCGACGCAGTCAGGAGCTTCTCCCACTCAGGTGGTAACCCTACAAAAGCGCCTGTTCGTGGATCAAAGCCAACATGAACGCGATGACTGAAATTGGTGGGATTGCTCACGCCCCCCATTCCCGGGCAGCGCTCATAGATCTTATCAATCCAGTCATAGATTTCATCGTCACTTTTGACCTCGCAGGTGATACTCTTGGTTGGCACATCGCGGGTTATCAGAGCAGCCTTGGAGGCGGCATCTTTCGGATTAGCCAGACGAATGACTTCGAAGGCCATTCGAGTGTCTTCCGAACGGGAAACCGCAGTGACCGTCTGGAGAGGAATGGACAGGACCACTCTACCCGTCTCATTCTTCAAGAAGTCCAGGCGGAATTCACGCAGTATCAAATACCGTTGGTTCCAGGTAGCCAGAAACTTATCTTCCTTGCAGCGAACGTACCCTTCTTTGATGATGGCGACGCCTCCCTGCCCCGACTGATTAGTTTTCGTCTGCGTGAGAGATGGGGTGCTAGTATTCGGGAACAATGACAAATTGGCCGACCCCGGAGTACTCGGAGAGTCTAAGCTCATCTGGCTGAAAGAAGTGACCGTGTTTGATGAGTTAGCCGGCAGATTGAGCTTCGGGCGGTCGGCCGGAGGGCGTGGTGCTGGCCCAGGATTCATGAACTGATCAGGAGAGTACATGCTGCGTGACACCGTCAATAACATTGATCTGTATACTACAAGGACCGACAAGTGCCATCGGTATGGACGGTATATTCCATAGTCAATGGCAGCCGCACACCAGTCAAGGTTGGAGAGGGAGGGGGGGGAGGGGGAAAGAAAATGAAATTCAACTTACTTTCCATAAGTTGACAGCGAGAAGCGCAGGCCTCAAGATGTTCACAGAGGGGGAGAGAGGTCACTGTGGATGTTTGGGTTGTTTGGTTACTGCAGGCTGTTAGATGTGAATGGACCAGGCTGGTTGCTTCCAAGCCCCATGAGCGGGAATCCAGGAGTCAGTGGGGTAGATCTCGTAGAAAATGGCATTTTCAAAGACTCTTTTTTTAAAGACCCTTTTTATTTTTCTAAGTAATTATTAAGAAAAAAATCTTACCTGGCAAGATTTAAGGTCAAAAAGTCTCCTCGCACCAGCGAGTCTGACCAAGTGTAAGGGCCCTTAACAACGCGGTGAGCGACTCGCCAATACAAGAACGGCAATATGTGCACAGGGGACCTAAGTACTACTACCTACTACTAGTAGTACTTAGTAGTAAGAAAGGGACTGCCCTGCAGAGTACGTAAGAGAAGTATAAAAAGGGAAAGTTTAAATATGCATCGAAAGAGAGAAAAAAAAAAAAGAGAGAAAAGAGAGAGGAAGGGGGTTGAGGGAGAAGCAGGCGAGGGATGGAGTTCCAAGGAGAACGGGAGGAGAGGAGGAGGAGGAGAGAGGGGGGGGAAAGAAAGGAAAAGGAAATTGTAAATGAGGTTTCACTAACAGCGGGAAACAATTGCAAGTCAAGGGGCGGCGGCACTTGTCACAGGAAAAGCGCTCAGACTTCCAATTGAGTGACAACCATTGCAAGGAGTGTTCTTAGTAGTAAGTAATACAACTCAATCTTCCCTTCCTTTATTCACATTCTTACTGTGTACTCCGTACTTAGTAGTTGGATCAGAAAACCTATATAGGAGTTCAGTTCTCCTTGTGGTTGCATGAGTGTATATATGTTACACTCTGGTGTATCCAATTTACTACTGCCGTAATAACCAATCTTCTGGTTGATGCTCATGGTTTGGTCCTTGGAGGTTTCAGATACAAGAATGATAATATCCATCAGATGAAGAATTCGTATCGGATGTAACATTTACTATTAGTAGTACGGAATACATATATATAAGTAAAAAAGGGGCTCTAGCAGGATACTACTCCGTACGGAGTACTCCGTACATAGTAGTACTATTGTCTATGTAGTAGGTTAAAGAGGCGGGACCTGGTACCCTGGTACCCTGGTAACTTAGTACCTACCTACAGGTATAGAGCCACGACTACGGAGTACCAAAATGGGAGAGAAAGACACTGGTATGTATGTATGTACATACATACAAGGCCGACTAAACTGTAGGGTTGCACAATTCTATCGTCGGCAGTCCCCAATATAGATAACTTGAGTGATTGCAGTACAGTACAATTGAACCATCAGCTAGTAACTAAGAGGTGTACTCCGTATAGTAGTATACTCCATCCATGAGCTGTGCCACAAAACATTTATACCGTCTATCTATCTATTTATCTATCTATCCATCTATCTACCTATATATATATATATATTTTACTTCATTCAGTTTATCGTGATCAAGTCTGTTTGAAAATACTACTCAGCCTCCTTAAACCCCTAAACCAATCACACTAGGGTACTCCTGATCTTCCAGACCTTCGGCCCACGGGTCGTTGTCCCAAGGATATACTGACTAGTAGTGTGTACGGAGTACACACTCGTCTGATTCATGCCCCCTTTTTGCTTTCAAGTTTCCTTTTCATTGATATTTTCTGCTATCCTTCCTCAATAATCCATAGATCCCGTCTACAACAAAGAACGTAAGAAGTCCACCTAAAGCTCTATCAAACTGTACTACGGAGTACTCCGTAGGTATATCAACAATATTAGAAGTGCCTGTTACTAGTTACATACATCCTCCAGAGGAGGTTCGTTCAGTCCCAGGAGTAAACAGTTGGAACACCCACAGTAAAACTACTACTTATACAGCTTATCAGGGTTCTTCACCGAATGGATAGTTAAATTTGAGCAGTCCATTCAAACCGCCTACCCATCCATCATGCGCTTCACCACCCATGATTCTCCGCATCACACATGGCACTCCTCCCTGCCATTCATTTTTACCATGTCGCATCTCTTCATTCCACACTCGGACTTCCATACCAACGGCCATCCCTTGGCCCATGTTGACCCCATCAATACTCATCTCCAACTCCCGACCTCGATTTTTCTCACTCAATCGCAACGTTATTGGCGTACTGGATGGTAGAACCAAAGGCCGGAAGCTCAGGCTCCGGGCGCAAATTGGGGTCAATAAAACCGAAGGCACCAAGGGGTGCACGATACTACCACCACTACTTAAGCTGTATGCAGTACTGCCTGTGGGCGTCGAAATGATGATCCCGTCCGCCACAGCTTCCGTGAGAAACCGGCCTCCGACATACACATCCACCACGGCGAGGTGTGGCTCCTTGCCACGGTGAATAAGCACTTCGTTCATTACATACACTCCCTGACTGCTCAAAGTACCCTGCATAGGAGTCGAACTCTGGTGTTGCTGAACAGGTTTCCCGTCGGCTTGGAAAAGCCCGACTTTTAAGCGATTTCGCATCAAAATGCGAGCTCCACGACTTGAACCCATTAATTTCCCACGGACTGATGACCACCCCGTAGGGCCTGTGCTAGAATCCACTCGATTATCCGCCACAGTGCACTTTGGCACTTCTAGTACAGTAGCCCGATCCCCAACTCCCGCGCCGGACATGTACACTTCACGAAATGCACGTTTGTATTCTTCGAATTTCCACTCGCTTAAGAATCCCAGTGTACCCATGCTGAATGAGAGAACGGGAGGTACATTGTAGCACGTAGCAAATAGGGAAGAAGCATGCAAAATAGTCCCATCCCCTCCAAGAGTAACTGCGAGGTCCACCTTCTTATGTAGCGCCGAGGCTAGTCGGTTTAAGGGAGCCGAGTAGATAGGAAAAGGGATATTTGGATGTACTTCTTCTGCAGTTTTCGGTTCCAATATCAAGGCAATAAATGGATACGTAGACTTCACATGACTAAACAAATAACCTGTCAGTTTTGTGTTTGTTTGAAAGTTTAGGATGGTATTTCCATACTTCGCAAATTCAATCAGTGATTCTGTTATTGTTGGCACGCAGTCCTTTTTCACGACAAAGATGTTTTGAGGCGGCGCTGGCCATTGAAGAGAAAGAAGGTCGCCTTCGCGAGACTCTGAGACAATTACAGAAGAATCAGCAAACACAGTCCAGTGTGAAAGAAGAAGAAAAATAATGTGGAGCTGTAGAGACGCACACCTTCGTATCTTGGGATCAGGCGCTGAGACAACGTTTCTATATCTTTAATATCACAATAGTGCAGAGAAAAGGAAAACTGTCGCTTCCATGGTGTCCACTGAGGTATGCTAATCCTGGGCCAATGTAGTTGTGTTCGAAGAGTAGCCGTTTGCATATTGGAAGGAATGGCAGTTCAGCAACATAGGACTTGGTGCAGAGATCAGTGCTAGCTACTCCGTAGTATACTGTAGTTTCACGAGTCAATTAACTATGAGCTTACTTTGAGTTTTCTGGTTCATCTTTCAAAGCTAACTCCATGAAACAACACTAATCCAATGCATTGAATTATTGCCGGAAACTGTACATCTTCGACTTGAGCAAACGAAGGTGGGCCGGTTGATACAAGTCAGGAGTCAACGGCTCCGCATAGATCCGGATACCCATGCGGCTGACCGCCCTGAGAGCCTGACGTACTGTATGTATGTACGTATGTACATACTACGTACGGAGTACTACGGAGTACTCTGTACTCCGTATTCTACCTGCCTTACAGGTAGAATAAAATCTTGGCTTTGAGTTCACAGATCCATTCATTTGCCCTCTCTCTGAATTGAAGCTCCCAGTGTCTTCTCGCTTGCCCCAACATGTATGGGATATGAAATATGTGCTAGTTCCATTTTGTTTTGCATCACAGCCCCCAGCATGGCTTGATTCAATAGACCTCAAACTCCTGAGAAGTTTCCTTGCTCGCCCAACAGTCGTTCGGAGACCCTCAAAACCATCATTTCGTTCAAGTACGACACCGCCTTTCCAAATAAATGCAAACCCGTCAACTTAGGTACTAACTAACTTACTAGGTAGTCGCGTGACCATCTTGTTGGGAATAAACTGAACACGCCGGAACAGACCATCTCTTCTACCGAAATTCGGCCCTCTTTGGACCACGAGAACCACGAGGAGATGGACGACCTCCGACAGCAGTCACAAAACTCAGCCCAGCCCAGTATAACGAATAGAAAGTCTGATGCTCATGACAATGCGGAGCCACGGCTTAAACATGGGATTCCGATGCAGGTTGTTCGGTCTCTCCTGCTTGCAACATGGTTCAATTGCTGCTGTGTCGTCATCTTGGTAACGCAGATGTTCGGCGCCCCTCTCTATCTTATAAAAAAGGATTATTATTATACCTATATGGCGTACACTAAACAGTCCTTTGGGTTGGTCATCACGGCTCTCACACAGTGGGGCTGCCCAACATTCATTCGAGTTAGTGGTGACAGCAGTGTGCGTGGTCAGGTTCACTTGACAAGAGATGGCCGGTTGAGCACCCGATTTCCGGAGCGCTTGGTATTAATCGCTAACCACCAAGTCTATACTGATTGGATCTATCTGTGGTGGATTGCGTATACGAACGTTATGCATGGCCGCATCTTCATCATCCTCAAAGAGTCTCTCAAGTACATTCCGATTGTTGGTCAAGGTATGATGTTCTACGGCTTCATTTTTATGGCTCGCAAGTGGCTATCTGACAAGCCGCGGCTACAACATCGCCTGGAAAAGTTGAAAACCCGCCATTCAAGCTTCAAGCCAGAGTCATCTGAATACGATCCGATGTGGCTGTTAATTTTTCCTGAGGGGACAAATCTATCACTAAACACTAAGCGACGTAGTGATGAGTACGGGCAAAAGCATGGATTTCCCCCTCTGAAACACCAGGTTCTTCCGCGGTCAACCGGCCTTTTCTTTTGCCTACAGCACTTACAGGGAACTGTTGATTGGGTTTATGACTGCACTGTAGCCTATGAAGGACCTCCGTAAGTCTTTACTACTCTCTCAATCTGTTTTCAGATGGATGCTCAGTTCTAACGTTTGCTGTAGTAAAGGAAGCTACCCCGATAAATACTTCACACTGCAGTCAACATATCTTCAAGGAAGACCTCCAACATCCGTCAATATGTACTGGCGACGGTTTGCCGTATCAGATATACCCTTGGATGATCAAAAGAAATTCGATTCCTGGCTAAGGGCTCGATGGGCAGAGAAAGATCATTTGCTTGACAAGTACTTCGAAACAGGAAGGTTCCCATCCGATTTAGCCGGCTCCATTGACAATGTCGATGTAACCGAAGGGCAGAAAGCTGCTGCTGCTGCTGGATACGTGGAGACCTCTGTTAGACTAAGACATTGGTGCGAACTTGGGCAGATATTTATGGTGTTAATAGGCGTCGTGTTTCTGTGCAAACTACCAAGACTCTTAGGCTTTTGACAACCACCATTTCTTTGCCTTTCATATTTGCTTTGCACTACCTTTTGTTTAATATTATCATGAGAGATGCATTTAGAGAAGAGTATTATTTATTAGACTGATGTATCTTCCCTTCCCTCATTTTCCGTTTTGTTATACAGTAAGAGGTCTACGTATTCCAATACTCTAGCTCAATTATTATATATTGTTTCGAAATTTATTCAAAGGTGTATGAATATAGATTGTTGGTTGAAAATATGTGATCTTAGCTATTGTTACGGAAAACACTACGGAGTATTGAAGCCACATGTGGCGGTGGGAAATCATCAGCCCCATTTTAGCCTCAGGCTCCGTCTCTTTCATCTACTAACAAGCATTACAGCGAGATGTCAAGTACAGAACTTCCATGTCATCGCGAGTTGCTGCTTTAATTCCAGAACGCCATTCCTGCATCGGCTCTCAGCAGGAGGACGTGCTCCTTCTTCTTACTGACACACTTTTCTTTTCTTTTCTTTTCTTTTTTTTTTTAAAAAAAAAAATTAGTATGATCATGAGCTGAAGCTTGCAACGATTCCTTCTCCCGACGTTCTCACCTCCCGTGTCCTATCTCAACTTTGAAAGGAACATACCTCACGCGCCATGGCGTCCTTACATAGCGATAATGTCAATGGCATGAACGGCGAAGCACATGCCACAATCAACTCATTGGCCGGCCTTCGTTTCTCGGACATACCCTCCGCCATTGATATTCCTGCATCCACCCTCGATAGCGAAGTCGAGGTCAGCCTGGAAGGACTCCCAGATGATCCCACAGAACTTTGCACTTTACTAGAGAATGAAAAGGCGGCAAAAAACTTCTGGGTTATTATCGCGCTTGCTTATGCCAAACAGAAGCAAATCGATCATGCAGTTGATATTCTGAACAAAGGATTAGCATCGGTCGCTCATGGAGCAACGAAAGAGAAACTCGGCTTGCTGGGTTGGGTTTGCTGGCTATTGATGTTGAAGAGTCGACAAGCGCCGCGAGTGGCACCAGAAGGGGAGCTGTACGCCGAAGCTAAGACCAAGGATCATTACCTACAGCTCGCGACGTCGACATTAAATGAGGCATCTCGCCTGAACCCAGCTTTTCCACCTCTGTTTTTAGCCCGTGGAGTCTTGTCCCTTTTGCGGGCATCGTTGTACCCTCCAAGGCCAGTTCGTCCTGGAACAGTTGACATGTCTGAGAGAGTTGAGTCTCTTAGGCAGGCTCTCAAATGCTTCGATGAGTCGTCAAAAGCCTTCGGAGGCCGGAATGTGATGGCAATTCTTGGCTGTGCAAGGACACAATACATGCTTGGAAGATATGCAGAGGCACTGGAGGGCTACCAGAAAGTCCTGATGAAGATGCCTGGGTTAACAGACCCTGACCCTCGCATTGGTATTGGGTGCTGCTTGTGGCATCTGGGCTTTAAAGATCAAGCGAAAACCGCTTGGGAGCGAGCACTGGCATTAGTACGTGTGCCTCATGAGATTATCATACATGATTGTCACATACTGACTGTAATCGTGTTCTGTAGAACCCTGACTCGAAAGTTGCCAACATTCTACTCGCAGTCTATTACCTTTACGATAGCTCCCGACACGCCACGACGGATCCCGCCTTTGGTTCCTTATACAAGGTGGCTATGACTCAGTACACACAGAAAGCATTCAAATTGGATAAAGAATATCCTATGACTTGCGCTTTGTTTGGCGGATATTTTCTCTTGAGAAAGTCCTACTCTACAGTCGAAACTCTAGCACGCAAGGCGATTGAGCATACGGACGTGATGCAGATAGCCAGTGATGGCTGGTACTTGCTCGGTCGGAAGGCGCATTACGAAGGCGATCTTCCTCGTGCGGCAGAGTTCTATAACCGCTCCGATCAAGCCCGAGGTGGCGGTGATAAGGGGTATCTACCTGCCAGGTTTGGCACGGTACAGATGCAAGTGTCTAATAGTGACTACGATGGCGCGAAGTTCCGACTAGAGAAGATTATACAACAGACTAAGAATCCGGAATGCATGATAATGCTTGGAGCTCTTTACGCGGAGGAGGTCTTTGCTGCTGAGAGGAGTGTTAACAAAGAAGACAAGTCGGCCGAAGCAAAAAAGGCAATCAGTCTTCTTGAATCAGTTCGCGCGCCCTGGAAGGACCAAGGCAAGAAACTCGTCCCTGATGAGTCCGTTTTGGTGTATTTGGCTCGCCTGTATGAGCATACTGCCCCAGATAAAAGCATGCAGTGCCTATCCCAGCTTGAGGAATTGCAACTGGCCGCAATCATTGAGGATGAGTATCCAGAAAGCTTAGAAGATGAGGGGCAGGTCAAAGCTGCTCTTCGGGTGAACCTGCCACCTCAGCTTCTTAACAACATGGGCTGCTTCTTGTACCAGACGGAGAAGGTAGACCAAGCGCGGGTCATGTTCGAAACGGCATTGAATGCTTGCGTCCGGTCACAGGAGAAAGACAGCGGGCATGACACGGACGCTCTAGTCACGACCATCAGTTACAACCTCGGACGAACATATGAGGCTTCCGACCTACCAGAGGAGGCCAAGAAAGTCTACGAAAGTCTCCTCGAACGGCATAGTGATTATACGGAAGCAAACGCCAGGTTGACATATATTGCCTTACGGCAGAGCCCCACAGATGAAGGACCCAAAATGATGGCCAAGCTGTACGAATCAGATTCGACAAATCTGGAAGTCCGTGCTTTATTCGGTTGGTACCTTAGCAAGTCTAAGAAACGGGTCTCCAATTTGGCCGAAGATCAGGAACAACGACACTACAAGCATACTCTACAGTACTTCGACAAACACGATCGCTACTCGCTAACTGGGATGGGTAACGTCCATCTCATGACTGCACGAGATATGCGTCGTGACACTGATCAGGAGAAGGAGAAGCGTCGAAGGATGTACGAGCGGGCAGTAGAATTCTTCGACAAAGCTCTTCAGCTGGATCCTCGGAATGCTTATGCAGCTCAGGGCATCGCCATTGCCCTGGTGGATTCCAAAAAGGATTACAGCACTGCAGTGCACATATTTTCAAAGATTCGGGACACCTTGAGAGACTCCAGTGTCTATCTGAATCTCGGGCATGTATACGCCGAACTACGGCAACACACACGATCTATCGAGCATTATGAGGCGGCACTATCGAAAGACCGAGCTCGTGATGCACAAATTCTTGCATGCCTAGGCCGAGTATGGCTGCTGAAGGGAAAACAAGAAATGAGTTTGTCAGCCATGAAGACCGCTCTGGATTATGCACGACGAGCGCATGCTGTTGCACCATCCCAGGTCCACCTGGAATTCAATGTGGCGTTCGTACAAAATCAGATCGCCTCTCTGGCTTACAGTCTCCCAGAGACACAAAAGACCGTGCAGGATGTACAGGACGCGTCCGATGGTCTTCGCGAGGCGGTCGAATCCTTTGGCCGCATTGCTCAGGTCAAAAACCCTCCTTATCCAGCGGGGGCTTTAGAACAGCGAGCCAACATGGGCAAGACAATTATCAAACAACTCGAACGAGCTCTTCAGAGTCAGAAAGAGTATGAAGAGAAGAATGCCGCTAAATTGCAACAAGCTCGTGAGGCCCGTGAGGCCGAGATCCGACGGCGCGAGGAGGAAGTCCGCAAAGCGCAAGAAGCGGAGCGCGAGCGCAAGCAGCGGATAGCCGGGGAACGACAGCGAATGGTGGAGGAAGCGCAACGGTTAGCGGAGCAGCGGGCGGAGGAGGAACGCGCTCGGGATGAAGCAGAGTTGACGACAGAATCGGAGACCGGTGCTAAGGTGAAACGGAAGAAGAAGTCATCGTCGACGAAGCGGAAGAAGAAGCGGGCCGAGGACGATTTTATTAGCGACGGCGAATCACCGACCAGGGCTCCAAGCTCCGAGCCAGAAAGCGAGGGCGAAACGGCGCCCAAGAAGCGACGGCGACTGGAACGTCGGTCGGGTGGAAAAGCACAAAGCAAATATAAGAGCAGTGAAATGGTGATCGATTCCGACGAGGATGATGTAGACGGAACCGTCACGACGCCGGCGGTGGCGTCTGATCACGATCAGGGGATGCCTGATACCGGGGCTGATGAAGATGAAGATGATGATGTCATTCAACGGCGTCGGGCAAAGGTAAACCGTCGAATTGCCGACGATGACGAGGAGGAAGAAGACGAAGAAGAGAATCAGCCTGGGGCGACGGCAGAATTACAGAATGGGGACGACGACGCGGATGATTTGTTCAACGACAATGCCGGAGATGATGATGCAGCGATGGAAGAATGAAGATATTTACCTTTCCCCAGGCAGCATTATGTTATTATTATTATTATTATTACTATGTAGTTTTACAGTCTTTATTCTTCCTCTTGTGTTTTTTTTTTTTTTTTTTTTTTTTTTTTTTTTTTTTTTTTTTTTTTTTTTTTTTTTTTTTTTTTTTTTTTTTTTTTTTTTTTTTCGCCTCTCTTCTGGCACCTACACTTTTCTCTGACTTCTATCTATATTGAAAGGGGTCCATATGGGCGTTGGGAGAATTGGAGGCAAATCTTTCATCTGGAGCATGTTTATCAGAATTTTAGTGTTTATAACCAAAAATAAATCAAACTACAAATGAATGAATGAATTATTAATATCCGGAGTATATAATTTGAATTATTTGCTCCGTACGATCATAGTAGTAAGTATTACACGGGATGAAAAGCTTGAGTTCCTATCGATCTCCTTCTCTATTTACTTCCTACTACTTTTAGATGCATGAACCAAGCCAATTATGACCTCATTGGGGGAACCAAAGTCAGTTCAAGTGTCAAGTGCCTTATGCCTTGTCCCGGTTCTTCGGAGTAGTCGAAAAAAAAAAAATTTTGGCCTCGTCAGGGAGTAAAAAAGTCTAGACTCTAGACACAGCGATCGTCAGGAGGCCGAACGATGGAGAAATGGAAGTTGTGAGACACGGCTAAGAAAGGGCCGAAAAAGGAGGCCGAGGATAGGGCCAAGCCAGGATCTAAAAACAAAACAAAACAAAACAAAAAAAAAAAAAAAAAAAGGGGGGGGGCTTCAAGCCACTTAAGGTTGGTGCCTGAGACAGTGGTGTGGCATTCTCTTCTTCTTCGGTTGGTTTGAGAAAAGAGTACTCCGTACGGAGTACTCTGTACTATCTACGATCTGGTAGATAGATCGATGGGAGATCAGGTAATACTGATCATTTTCCCTTTCGGAGTTACTATGATAGTTCAATGGGTGTGATCTATCATTCTTTTCTTTTCTTTTGTACTCCGTATATCTCTTCTTTCTATCCGTACTCAAAATGACTACTCCGTACGGAGTAATAGTTTCTTTCTTCTTTTCTTTTTCTTTTTATTTCAGTTTTAGTGAGTTTTCCTTTTTTTTTTTTTTTTTTTTTTTTTACTACTACAGGGGTTTGCTGATACATCCTTACCTAGATACGGAGTGCTACATGTAGCACCTAGTACGGAGTACTGCAGGGTAAGATAACACCGGAAACAGCTGAGTAAGGAGAGTGAACCCAAATTGAGGCGCAGAGTCTTTAGATGGATTCAAATGATACATAAGTTTATACACCATGGATGTATAGTAACTATACTATGTGAATTTATAAGCATGGGGTAGAAATACTACCCAGCTTAAGTGTGATATGTGAGTTGAAATGAAAAGTTGAAGATGTATGATTGGGGAAAAAAAAAAAAAAAAAAAAAAAACAAAAAACAAAGATGGCTGAGAGAACGTGCCATCCTGCACAGTTGATGCAGGTACACAGTCACAGGAACTCTGGCGGTGTGATTAGCTATTGAGTCACAATCTGTACGGAGTATGGTTCGAAGGCATTTCAAGTACGGAGTAGTATACCATAATACATCATATTAATACATATGTATTCCATATATTTATACACGGTAGGTTTCAGGAGACTCCATCTTCACATATCAAGTCCGGAGTTGAGTGGACTTGAAAAAAAAAAAAAAAAAAATAGAACCACAGGAATTGTGGAGATTCTCTCTCTTTTTCTTTTTTTGGTTTCTTTCTCGGGGCATGAATATCTCATAATCTCTCACACCTATATGGAATACATGATAGTAAACTGTCAGCGCACATGCAGAGAATGTATAGTGATTGGGGCTGTAGGATCCAAATTCTCCAGCTCTCAACATACAGTATAGAACTACGGAGTAGGGCCCACTAATCTCGTGTTATTTGGACGGTATACGTACTCCGTATCCTGTACAACTATCCGGAGTAGTATATTGCTAGGGACTGATTTGGTACTACAACCATTTACTACCCTCCTGGATAAGGAAAGGGAAGAGAAGAACCTAGGTAAGGACTCTCATGACGGCTTCAAGAAAACAACAATTACTAACTTCTTACTAAGTTGCTCACGTAGTAAAGTACGGCGTAGGATCCTCTCGGATGAGCATAGAGTTCAATCGGTCCCATTAATGTCATTGTCTACTAGTCGGTGGAGAGACGTTGGAATGGGTCCGCCTCTCCTGAGCGAATGAAGATCTTGTGCCTGACAGTTGTATTTCTGGTTACTTTTTCTTTTCATTGTTTCCTCGGAATCTCATAAAATAAGAAAGAAATGAATGCCTTGTCGCTTATGCAGTCAGATATTCTGTACTCCGTATCACCGGTGTTGATGTCCGGAGCGGAGTACTACTACTAATATCATATAGTATGTATGTATGTATGTATGTATGTACATACTAACAGACACTGTTACCTTCATAGTATTCAACATACTACATGGTTTCCATGTCTGACTACGGAGTACTATACAGGAATTTCTCGGAATCCATCAATAGATCATAGTAGTATATACTTACGGATATACTCCGACGTATATACACTTTAATTTGACTCTTTGTCTCTATTCCCTTAGTACCTACACAGGTACGTACGAAATATATTTCTATTCGTCACTAGTGGCCTATATTTAATCTAACCAGCCCCATTTATCTATCTACCGCCGATACTTCCCCGATGGGAAAACCTCGTGTGGAATCCATGGGTCGCTCGTGGCCGACTGGCAAGACTCACGCCTCCATCTGCAGTCTTTTCAGGGCTACCCTGGACAAGGCAACGTAATAGCTACCGAAACAAGCCTGGGATTTTTCCCTGTCAATTTTCCCTGCCCTCCAGCTGGTCCACATCACTTCCAAACCGGTCAAATTCCATGGGGGGTGGGGGGAACTTGCAGTTTTGTCCGGAAGCATCAACTCCGATCGATCAGCCACACGGGACCATTGGATCCATGGGTTTGTTGATTATCTGGCCTGGTGAGTATTCAGTACCTGAACTCCGAGAGTCTGTGCGAATGACTAAATAGACTAGACAAGACCGAATCTCCTGATTTGATTGTCTCTACGACATGCAGCCCGGTGAACAATGCCGGTTTGTTGTTGTTGCTGAAATATCTAAATAATTTAAAAAAAAAAAAAAAAAAAAAAAAATTTCCCCTCCTCCTCCCCCCCTTCCGTTATGGGATGTCAGTGGATTTAAGAACGCCGCGACTGGGATCATGGATAAGGTGTACTTTGTAGGAGAGTGTAGATCACCGGGTTTGAGTGTCTCTCTCCCGTTATCTATTAAAAGAAGAAAATAAAACAAAATCCAAATAATTCCGGTGATGTCCTATTCCGTACAGACCTGACGGTCACGTTTTGTATAGATCAAGAACCCGAGAGAATGGAAAATAAATTACGGATATGAAGTGTGCAACGTGGGAAACTGACAGGTATTGTGATGGATGTATGTATAGTATGTATTAAACGAATATGATAGTAAGATAGTAAAGTAGTAATAAAAATTCATGAGTAGCACCAAATTATTCTAAGTAATCACAAAGATAAAGAAAAATAGATTCTCATCTTCCACAGTGACTGACTACCTTTTTTTCTTTCTTTCTTTCTTTCTTTCTTTCTTTCTTTCTTTCTTTCTTTTCTTTCTTTTCTTTCTTTCTTTCAAGTTTCCCCCTCCCGTCTCCATCTGAAGGAAATCGTTGAACTATACGGAGTACTACTCCCGTACTAATAATTGTTAGTTCCCTCCCTTAATTCTTCTTATTATTATTATTGTGCCTTTTCATTCTCTTCCTCCCCCAGACTATCGATCCAGTTCGTTCTTTATCTATTGATTAAGTCCTCCACCATCTTGCTTTTACACTCCCTCACCTCTCCCTAGATGCAGCTCCTTTTGCATTCATGATTACGATCCTTACTCACTTCTCTATTCCCTCTTGCTGTGACAGTCGTTGCTTCGTGTCGTGTTTCCCCCCAACACCCATTTTTATGATCCAGTGTTCTCTCGCTCGGTGGCCTCGCCCCTAAATCTAAATCTCAATCTAAAACACTTCAGAAACTCTTCCATTTATGTGCTTTTTCTCCTGATTCCTAGCCAGCATTACTTATTTCACTGGTCAATCCACCGTGGATATCTCCTACCATGGTCCAGTCTAGGGCCAGCATATTGCAATTGCATGCTTGACTGTCCACTTGTATCCTCCTCCTCTCGACTCGGCCAATTGGACTGCTATAACGGTCTATCATGCATGTCTCCAGCTCAGCCTCAAGAGCCATGGCAGATTCAGACCAATTCAGCACCCGGGTGTCTAGCAATGACACCCCTGATCATTCAACCCATGTGCGCTCCCGGTCAACTGCCCACACCCAGAGTCCCAAACGTCTGTCCGTCTTCACCGGTCGTTCCCGGAGCAACACTACTACTTCTACCACATCTTCACGCCGCTCCCCCGCCTCTTCGATGACCTCCCTGGAAGCTGCCCCGCCGCCCTCGTCACAAGATGAACGGACCGGCTCTGCGGCCGGCGTCCGCTCAGAGCGACAGGAAAGTATGACCAAATCGCTCTTCTCGCGCGGCAGCCGGATTCTCCGCCGTCAGGGGAGCAAATTCAATATTGTTGCCACACTGGATGAAGAGGATGAAATGGAGCGCGAAAAACCCCGGTTTGAAGTCTCGGACCTTTTCAACCGTCACCACAGATCACGGCAAAGTGATGCTCGTAAGTGTACCCTTACGCTCATAGCACAATCCAGAACTCACATGGTTGGTATGTTGCAGATGAACATTTGAAGAGTATAATCTCTGATCCTTTTGACTTCCATCACCTGACTCATACGAGCCCGTCCCATTTCCAGGCGATGGACAAAGCCCGGGGAAATGACCTGGTTACCGAATTCTCCGCTATCCGTGCCTCTCAAAGACCTGTCACAGGTCTCAAGGGTATCCGTGCGGATGACCTTCATTTTCGTGATTTTTCATCGGAGAACTTCACCAATGGCAGGACAGCTATCACGGAGAGTCGCAGTGCTGCCTCGATCAGCCCTCCTGGGTCTCCAGGAACAGCGTCATCGACAGTGAGTCCCAAGCAGCAAGATGACAAACCTAGGAGGGAGTCGCGCGTATGTGAGAACTTCTCTCGTCCGTATCCTAAAGTCGGCGCAACCACACCTCCACCAATGGCCACCACACCGGGGTTGGCAGCATCTCCGGAGATATCTGAGCCAGCTCCCCGTGCCATTGACGAAATACTGGGCCTATCGTCTCCACCAACATACCCGGAACATGTGTACTCGAATGATGATGACATCCAACACCAGCCCTTGTTCGACATGAACGTTGAAAGCATCTTCCCATCGACCATTGGCCAGGCCATCATTCCAGGCGCTGAAAAAGACACTGTTGATTTTAGGAACTCGTCCATGTCTTTCACCAATATCTCGTCGGACCTTGATGACGTTCCGGAAGAAGAGGAAGCTACTCACTACCCCAACGACCTGATGTCTAATATAGAAGAAACGACCTCGCGTGCTCGGTCTCGATCAGGCTCCCCTCCAACCGAGGCGCATGCTACCTCTGTAGCTAGCCCCAAGTCAAACTTATCGATTTGCGTGACTGAAGAACTGTCCAGAAAGATTTGTGAGGTTTTAGGGTCGCCTACGCTCCCTCAATATCGTCAGCCCGAAGCACCATCACAGGACCAGAGACTGGGCGGAATGGTAAAGAGAGTAGCCTCCGTCCGTCGCAGAACAGCCTATGACACCATCTATGAATCCTGGGATGCCGACATCGACTATTGTTATGACCATGCAGCGGAGTCAGACTGTAACTTTGACTGGGGCCGTAATTCGCTCGATGAACCACAGCAAAAGGAAGCCGGCATTCCCATCACGTCTGTCGAGCTGGATACGATGCGTGAGGCCCACGAGAATCAACTGCTAACTGGCGTGTATTTGAGCACATCCGCAGCGCCCATATTAGATCTGGAACCCAGTCCATCCCATTCACTGCCCTGTGCGCAAGTCGCATTGACCCCGCTCACCGTGAGTTACGAAGGTGATGTGAGCGTCTCCCAGGGAAACAGCGATTATTTTCAACCAGTCAGTTCAATATTTCCGTCGACCTTGGGAAAGCACTTGGCCCAAGATACACTATACGAGGACTACCTAGCAGCTGATGCTGAATCAGATCAGCACTTCTCATTCTGCTCACAAGGAGTGATCCAGCCCATGGAACAGCCAATCTCCCCTCGGAGTAGCTTTTCGCCAATCAGCAAATGCAATTCTGAAGAGAGCCTACTTTTATCCCGCGCAGCATCAATTGTCCGGAAGCACCGTTCGTCGGTCTCGACCACAAGTGTTCCGGAGCTCGTGCACAGCTTGGAAAACAGCCGAGAGTTATCCGCGATAGAGCAGGCCACTTTAGGTGAGCACTCTCTGTCCTCCGGGGCCGGACGTCCAGAGTCGTCTCCATACCATCGTCAAACCAAGAGCCTGGCAAGGGAGATGGAGACTCACGCTCTTTTTCGAGCTGAGGGTGGTCTAATTCTTGAGTCTGCTGGGCTCGTACCAACCCCTGCCCCTTCTATTCCTGATCGCGCAAAATCAACATCTGAAGTTGAGGCGGCCCCTCTGATTGCGAAAGCCACAAGAGGCGAATTCCCTATTAGGGGGACACATCGCCGAAAAGGCAGAGCGTCTTATTCACTCTTCCCATCCACTGCGGCTTCCAATAATGTGCTGTGAATCATTGTCCTGGTTTGTCAAGTGTATCACTGGGTACAACTTTTTCTCTCTCTCGACCTTCCGCCTTCACATTCTCAAACCAATCGCTGGTAGATCTCTTCGATGACATACTAATGACTTTTCCCTTGTTCTCTTTGCGTCTCCCTCTTTTCTTCGTCTTCTTTTCTCTGGGACTATTTCTTGCAATACGTCTTTCTGTGATTCTTAAGCCATTCTGTTTATTCATTCTTTTCTCATATGTGATTTCTCCCCCCCCATCCCTCAAGACATTCGTTTTGCATTTCTGAGCGGCTATTTTTTTTTTTTATATTAGTATATTTTTTTCCCCACAGGAGCAAAAATCTCTGGGAGGTGTTTTCTGGTAATGGGGAATTGGGAAAAGCCCGCGAATGGGTTCTGGTTGCATAGCATTCGCTCGGAATTTTTCTACATCGTATTTGGGTCATCGCAGGCACTGCATCGTTCTTTCTCCACATTTCCTTGTTCTTCAGCAAACTCTTTTGGCTTCAGTTATACTATACATATAGAGAGGAGGGTTCTGTCTGGATCCTGGTGCATGGAGGCAAAAAGCAAAAACGTCCCCTACCTTGAGTCATTGTGTTATTACCGAGGAAAACCCCCAATCCAGGGTTCAATCACTTGAAATTAGTAATTGTGTGTCTTTCAGAGAAGATTCAAGTAGAGATGTTGATCGATCGAGCCTGATCAGGAACACTCACTCACCGCCTTGGCCTCGATCTTTGCCGCTCTTGTTCTTAGTCCATACAATCATTGATTCCGCCATCTAAACAACTCAAGTTGTTCTGGTCAGTTGAAATACTATAAAAATACACCATCGGATACCTTCCATTCTAACTCTGTGTGTCATCATTTATTGCAATGTCCACCTCGTGGCACACTTTGACGAGACGTCAAAATGAAACTAGTCTGATGCCCCCCCCACCTCCGAAACGCATCAAACGACCCGCTACCGTGCTAGACGAGGACATCTATACGAATGCCTTGTCTGATATTATTGCGCGGGATTACTTTCCGGGGCTTTTGGAGGTACAAGCGAAGCAAGAGTACCTGGAGGCCCTCGACTCCAAGGACAAAGAATGGATTGCAACATCGAAGCAGAGGCTTGCCAATCTGGTGCTAACACCGGAGAGAGCTCGCAGCCGTTCTGGAACACCGTCGAGGCCCAATATGACACCCAAAAGGATAGGGAAATTACATGCAGGGGATACACCTACGGGTTGGGGTGGAGATACACCAATGTCTGTCATGTCCATGGCTTCAACAAGGCCTCGGGATTTCAAAGATTACCATACTTCAAACGTGTCCAATGTTGGGCTACTGGAGTTTCAAACGAAATATACTAGCGAGGATAACGAGTCCTTCAACAAGTTGCTGGATAAGCAGAACGCGAAACGTCGAGACAAGTATGCCTGGATCTGGAGCGGAAACAAGATCCCTTCCACCCGCCAGATCGCCCATCATCGACGGGAAGCCAAACGGATCGAGGATCAAGGGCTCAGTACCGACCAGAACAAACAACTAGCCATCAAGACGGATCTTGAGGCTCGACCCGCGAAACCGGACTCATGGAAGGCCAGGTCAGAGAACTCTCTCATGTTCATGCCCTCGTCTATTGAAGACACCATGGAGACGATCCAGCAGAAAGCAGAAGCATCCTCACGGGCAGGACCCAAACGGGTAGTATATCAGAATACCCGATTACCGGATGAGGGTCTTTTTCAAGCTGCACGAGAGCAAGGTGCACCCCCACTCTCGCCATCGATATCCGTGATCAAGGATGCCATTACCGGATGCCCACGCCTCACCGGGTCAGAAGCAGGCTATACCGGAGGTGAGACACCACGAGTAAATGGATACGCCTTTGTGGATGAAGATCAACCGAAGTACCCCATAGAAAGCACGTCTAAAGACAGCGATGCAGACCTTTTGAAGGACATTCGGTTATTGGGTGCAAGCGATGAAACCCCGAACCCATTTCAAATCAGGGAGAACCGAAGACGAGAAGATCTCCACCATCGTATGGTAGACCGCGTTGCGAGAAGTAAACGAGCAGAGAAAGTGGCACAGTTGACCAAATCCCCGGTAAACATGACGCCACCGTTCGCCAGCACCCCCCAGCTGGATTTTGGGTTATACACACCTGGCATAGCAACAGCGGGAGGGCCAAGCAAGGTGTTGACCCCAGCAGCACAAAAGCTATTACATCGTATGGGGAGCACTCCTCGGCCGTCTTCGTTGGACCCAAAGAACATATGGACTCCGATTCCGAGAGGATCCAAATAAACACTAATTTTCCTGCCGGGATGTTGTAATCTTTGGCTGATGACATTTTGATAGCTACCATTGTGAACCAGCGTTGTTATCTGCTCTTCCCCTGCCAAGGTTGGGAGATAATCGTTTACGTGTGATGTTTAGATAGTCATAGCCCAGATTGTCAATAATTTTTGCTCTCTCTCGTACTGGATTCTTGTAGAAGCCCTTCACGTTGGAATCGATTTTCAGTATTATCAACCCCAAGATCCCACGTCCAACTGAATATAGCAGTAAAACAAGATTAATTTCATTAACCGGGGGGTATCTAGTTCATGAACAAATAACATGCCACTCACAGGTGACTGTACAAGGTTGGTAAGGTCCATATTAATAACCACCAAATGCCCAATACGAAAGCCATGCAGCTTCGACGGCAAACAAGGCTGACCCCAGAGAGTGCATCTTTTCCCCGCCGCCCATGAAGTACGGTGCGCCTACCCAGCTGCAAGTGACAACATCGTTAGGATTGCGCCTGCCGTACGTGGAATCGAGCCATCTACCCTGCGGGCAGCTGAAGCCTAGAGCAGCTGGACAACTCTTCACAAGGTTATAGCAAGTGTCCTCGCAGGGAAGAATTTCCTTGTAGGGCCCAGGTCGAATCTTGTTGTCAACCAACGGGTTTCGGGAGCAGTTAGTTGAGGGATCCAGTCGCAGTGTGTGGTTGTCACTGAGCGATGTTCCGTTGACGAACTCCTGTCCAGCGTTGCGTACCTGAAGGAACTCGCCGGTGTTTGAGAAGTCTTCACACCGGGGAATGGTTACGGCGCATAACCACCGTTTGTAAGCTCTCGCGCAGTCATCGCATCCCACTGCTAAAGAAAACCGGGTTTCATTTGTAGCATTGCATTGAATTTGCTCCAAAGAGTAAGAGAAATTCCTATACAGCGAAGCGGCATTGTCATCGTAGATTGAGTGGAGATCGTCTATTTTAATGGTCGGATTCGAAGGCACCGCATAAGCCACTTCTTCACAGAATGGTAGGTTGTAAAGGAGGGCACAGTTGCCATCTTGTCTTGTTAGTCGTATCAAATTAAGTTATGTCGAACAGAAAAATTACCTGCTTTGGTTGAGAAGTGGATTGGTGGCCATACTTTCCCGCCGCCACCGATGATACCGTTTCCAGAACTAGTTGAATTGCCATCCAGCGCTAGAATACCTAGATAACTCGAACTCTGATTGAGGCCAGTTATGTATAGCTGCTCCTTCGGTTCATTGCCAGGGCCTCTGTTCGTCATACTTGCTTCGATGTTACTATCACCCTTGCCTATCTGGGCGAGTTTGTCGAGTGCACAGTAGGAGCGGTGTAAGCCTGAGATGGCGGTATCATTGATGTTGTTTGCAAACATTGTATACGGTGGTGTCATGTTCATCCAATTATTGTAATTCTGAGAACCTGACTCTGGCTCTGTGAGGTTGCCCGTGGTGAAGAGCGCACTGTGCATATCTGAGTCCACAAAATGCAAGAATGCGGGACCATCCATGACGGTGTGGAAAAATGCATCCACTGATGCCGCAAGCTCGTAGCTATAAGACCCGGAGTACTCGGTGCTGTTGCCCACCGCGACACCAATATAGATATCTTCTTCTGCTTGTACAGTTATCCCCATGTAACCCCCCTCAGTCTTGTATTTGGTCTGATTCGAACTGTCTTGGCCAGGACCAGGCTTCTGATGCGATTCAGATACAGAGATGTAAACCTCTAGTTGCGGTAGGTCTCGCGCACTGTTTGAATCGACTTTGTTGGGACTAGGTTTCGAGCATGCTGTTAGAGAGATGAAGACGGGTTTCGAACGCTTCGAATTGCTGCTTGTTTGTTCATCTGACGCCTTATTATTGTTGTTCCCGCCATTTGCAGAGTCCTTTGGAAAGTACCACCATTGAGTTTCGCCCAGTTTAACTTCGCCATTCTGATATTGGTTATTTCCAAGGGATGAAACGCCAGCAGGGGCCCTGCGCACAAGATCTAGACCTCGTAAATTTCCAGCTTCATCCATACCATCTTCAATCACTAGTCCATTGTAAGACCCAAGTGCGAAGGGGAAATGTGAGTTTCCATCATTGATGGTCAAGTTGCTATGGCTTTCGGAGGGGAGACCTGTGGCATGGGCTAAACCTGTGCTCCAAAGAGTGAGTGAAACCGCGTGATGGTAAACAATCGCGCTGACGGTTGCAGCAAAGCAACACAATGGATATGCGATCTGAGGTCGCATGGACAATTTAGTAGAGATCTGACTCTCAGTCGGAGAGCATAAAGATCAAACAAAAGCAAGCTGAAAGAGGGTGCGACAACTTTTCCTCACAGCACAAGTCTACTGAATTGTCACTTTAAGTGAAAGTCCAATAAGTGGTAGAAGATAGATGAAGATTCATTCACAGGAAAAGATATGATGATAGGCTCATTGATGGTCAACAGCTTTCTATATATCATGTCCAACAAAGCTTTCTTTTCTGCCTACAAACTCCGAGTAGGTAAGTTTAGACTGCGCCACATTAATCTGCCAGCCAATGACCTGATAGTCTTCAACCGTGTCACGTGAAGAGCTTACCACGTGAGTGACACTGATCATACACTAGTACGGAGTAAGGAGTGGATGATACGGATACATGGATGGATTAAGGACAAGTTTGGAGAGCGATACATACAAAAAAAGAAGTGTAAGGAAACGGAAAGAAAGTATTACAAAAATATACTGAGTAACTACCTCTCTCCCCGACTGGGAGTCGAACCCAGGTCTCCCGCGCTTGTTTCCACTGGAAGATGACAAGCGGAAATCATGACCGTTAGACCATCGAGGATGAAGGATGAATAGTCATTTTTTGGAATCTGGATCATATGACGTATATATTCCCCAGTCTATACAAACATTGTAAAATATGCTTTCCTTTGCATGGTCTCACAGTTACATAGCCAGGCCAGTCCATTGTAAGGTTCTCAATTGATTACATTGTTCCTCAAGAGAAACAACACAGTTCATTATGCTTAAACTATTCTGTAGCTGTACTACAGGTACTAGTGAAGCAGTACATTCACTGCTAGGCAGAACAGTCATGCAAAGAATACCTTCTATAACCTCATGATCTCATCAATAGAAGATAAAGGCCAATATGTGCAACTCTTGCAAACTCTGAAAGGAAGTAAAGAGATGTACTCTTTTCTCAGACAATGACCAATATTTCTAGACAATCCATCAGATCCAATATCTGGATTAATGTCTCTTCTCACAAAGAAAAGGGGGAATCAGCCCCAGCATTACGATATGATACGGGCAACAGAGTGCGCTCTTAGCGCACGGGAAAGGCAAGAATATGATAATCAGCTCGGACATCAAGGTCATGAACTGGGGAACTAATAGCAGTAAAGTTGGATGGGTTCCAAACGAGGAAAAGTCTATGAAGTAGATGTTTGATGAGAAGGTATGCGCATTATGCCAGCCTCACCTGCAAAAGTAAAAATACCGACACCAATCGAGGCCCATAATATGCTTCAGCTGTAATGAAATACATATATCACATATCACATACGGGTAATAGACCGTTAAGAAGCCAAAAAATAGTGTCCGATTTGATCTGATGGTCTCGGCGAGTGTAGATGTACGAAGGGGAATCAGTGTTCCTTCCTCTGTGCAACACAGTATCGCTTTAAGACCGCAAAGAGTCCCTCATGCTTTGGCTGCTAGCACTGACAAGAGGGTTGGACGTCGGCAAAACACCGGTCTTCGGCTTGGCGTTTTGCTTAATTTTGGCAATTGCGTAGACTATTCCGCTGACGAAGCCGACGAATATGGCGGAAACGCTCGGGAAGGTCATTGGTGCATCGAAGAAGATCAATCCAGATAACGCGATGGGCAACTTGTTGAGAGCGCCCACCATCGAATAAGTGGTTGAAGATGTCACGCGAACACACCAGGCCGAAGTGTAAGAGATAAAAACCGACGACAAACCAGACAGGATCATCGCAAACATGATACTGTTACGGTCGACTGGAGGGAAGTTACGGTTAATATTGGCGGAAGACCAGTCTTCCATGAAGCAAGTGAGAACAATGAGAACGGGGATCGACAGCAAATTGTTGTAGAACATGGCTATAGCAGAAAGTCAGAAAAACGAATACTTTCACGATCATTATGATTAACCACATACTATCGAAATCTTTAAAATTGGTTAACTTGATTCTCTTGCGCATTCCTAGAACATAGGACGACGTGCAGAGACAGTTCACCAGCATCCATATGTATCCAGAATTCAGAGTCGACACCTTGGCACTTGTATCTCCTCCACTGCTTTCAACAGCATGCTTAATGTCGGCCCACGCGGCGATAATGGAGCTTAGAACCATGAGTCCAAACGAGAACAAAGTGAGGCCTGTAACAGAGCCACCGAACCAGAGCACCTCTCCGTAGGCGATAAGGATGATCGTCAGGTTCTTAAAGATGGTGTATACTGGGATAGAGAGGAACTGAAGCGCCTTGGAGCCCGTGTAGATCATTCCAATTAGAAGCAATGTTATAGGAAACCCTATTTGAACGAAGTGATTAGCTCATTATATGGTTGTCGCAAGAGCCCTCCATGGGTGTAATTACACTTTTTGGCCTCGTCGGTGCTAAAGTCACGGTAGGTGATAAGACCGCAGGACTTGCATGTTTGGATTGCGATTATACAGACGACGGACTAGATTTCGGAGGGCAGAGCAGTCAGTACGAGTCCGTATGTCAAACATACGCTCGCGGTGGCTTTTGTCTCCCGATGTACATAAACATACCTGGACGCAGAGAAGAAAGAAGTTCAGATTAAAGTCCGAGCCGGAGAGGACATATTTGTTCATAACAGTCATCAGAATCGACGATCCACAATAGGCCAATACGGGCAGTATAGGATTGTTGGAGAGCGAACTGGATGGCACACTTCTAGGCTGGGGCGGTGGCGCAGTCGCTTCGAAATTCTTGCTCCCCTGATCCAATTTGTCCATTTCGATAGTATAGTCATCGGTCTTCTTGTCTTCCATCATCTTGTCAAATACAATGATCGCCGAGAGGAGAGTGGAAGGGATGGAATAATATGATAATGGATAATGATAATGATAAAACGGGTGAGATTCAAGATTGGTAGTAAAACTCGAGGCAAGCGTTAGGTCTCCAAAGTAGAACCGATGTTGACAGGGACTTAAAGGGGGGAGGAGGGGAGGGAGATTATTTCAAGGAATGAAATAGTAAAGACCGATGGAAGCGAGCGTTAAAGTAATGAAATCTAGGTCCAACCCATGAAAGAGGTAGCAAATGGTAAAGAAGTTCCACGGAAGAGGGGAGACAGAGATGAAGAAACACAACTAAAAGAAAATACAGAGAGGAATTACTTTTGACTGCACTTGTATGCATGGAGTACAATCACCTACGGGAAGTCAAGCCAATTCTCCAATCACCTGACTACCCTACTATCTCCAGATTTTTCAATCCTTTCCTGTATACCGAGGCGTGCACCAAAAGTTTCTGTGGCACGCTGGTAATATAGGATCCGCTATATAGTATGCAGCCTGACAGCTGGAGTTATATAATAACTAGTATTTAATATACAGATCTATAGAGTATAAAGATCCTATCCATAGTTTATCTAGAGAAACTGTAATACAAGATTTTCATTTATTATTTATATATCTAGAAAGTTTTTATTTAGTATTAAATATAGATTTATATTAAATATCATAAGAACAGTTTAACTAGAGTTTCTAGACATATATATAGTAAATAGATATTCTATAAGGGGTTGAGGTTGAGATGGTGTGATCAAATCAGGACTACTAAGAAACAGGCTTTACAAAGATAGATGTCAAGGGGCGGGTTCAGATAACAGGGAAGCAGAGCTGATATATTTAGACAGACAGCAGGCAAAGATAGATATAGATAATAAATAAAAATATAGTTTAAAAACTATAATTAAAATTAGAATTTATTAGATATAAATATTATAGATAGTAAATAATAATAATAAGTAAAGAATATAAATTTCAATAACTATCAAGGGACAGGTTTGGATATAGAAAAGCAGAGCTAATATATTCAGACAGGCAGCAGGCAAAGATAAATATAAATAATAAATAAGAATATAGCTTAAAAAGCTACAATTAGAATTAGAATCTATAGATTATTTATATTATAAATAATAAACAGTATTAATAAATAAAATTAATAATTTAAATTAATATTATAATATTATTTTTTTTATAGCCAAGCTTTATCAAGATTAGATCTAGACTTGTTAGAATATTAATAATAAAAATTAATAATAATTTATTAAATATATTCTAGATATTTATAATTATATTTTTTTTATTTCTTAGTATTACTATTATCTATTCTTTTATTTAATTTTATTAATATAAATAATAATAACTTCTAGCTCTCTTGTCTGTTCGTTATTTATAAAGATAGTCTTGAATTTCTTTTAAACTAATTTATTATTATAGTTTAAATCTTAGCTACTAAATTCTTTTTTATTTATTATTTCTTTTATTAATATCTTTAAAATTTAAATATTTATTATTATAAAATAATTAATATATAGTTTTTCTTAAGTTAAACTACATAACCAAGTTTTTAAAAAGTTATAATATTATTTTATTAAATCTTAATTACTTATTAAATTTTCTTTTATAGAAGCAAGAAATAATAGTTAAAATATTTTATTTTTTATATTTTAT
>ML739272.1:0-33832 GCA_009193565.1 Aspergillus coremiiformis | reverse complement strand
TTTTCTTCTCCCTCGTGGGCGGGTTTTTGTCCTCGGACCCAAAAGCTCGGAAATTGACCAAACGGAGACGGGAGCTGCCGATTAATTGTCTTTGTTCCTTTGTTGTAGTTACAAATCAACTTTGATATTTGATATATAATATATAATAATGATTTACGATTGAGTGAACAATAGGTCGGGGAACTTGAAAGGTAGAGGGAACTGGGGTATGGTTGAAGGAGAGTCCCAAAGAGGAAGAGAAGAAGAAAAGGAAAGGAAAAGGAAAAGGAAAAGGGAAAAGGAACCTAAGGCAATGAATGATTGAAGAAGCATGCATGGATCACGGGAAGGTCTGGAACCATGCAAGGAGCCGCAGCTGTAGGTACTCGTATGTACAGTATGTACAGTACGGAGTACGGAGTAGGTATGTACATACTAAGTAGGTACCAGGTAGTACTACGGAGTATACTCCGTACTACCTACTAAGAAGAGTAGGTAGTAAGTTGTACGGAGTACTTGCCCAGGAATCATGAATCCCCCTGGAACAACCAACACCAACCATCTGGAATACTACAGGTTGGCAGAGACAACCTTCTCACTTCACTCCACGGTCGCTTATTACCAGTCTCTTTTTGTCTGTTCCTCCTTTATACCCCACCGACAACTCTTCCCATTCTCTCATCTGTATATTGTATGTACATTCTTCTATAATTCCACACCTCAAGCTGTGGCCAATCGCTACTGTTATGGATCCCGAAGTACAGAATATCCTCAACCGATTCAAGGATTTGAAGTTCCCTTCTGCCCGCCGAGCCGTGTAAGCGAGAACATAGGAGAGAAGATATACCCTCGTATACATGGCTACTAACCTTTGACACTATACTAGGTACTATCATCTCCTGGAGCAGATGCATCCTTATGAATGGCGTGATGTGCGTGATCGCATGAATCAAGTTTCCTTCCAAAAAGATATCTTGGGCAGTTTGCCTGTGGAGATTGCCGTGCAGATTGTCAAGTATCTTGATTTGTCAGAATTTCATATTTTTCGAAGAGTAAGTGTACCATGATTGCCCTATGGTTTATCTACTACATAGTAGCAATTTCCCATCCCCACCGAAACTTATATAATTTGATAGGTCTCCAAACGATGGAACTGTCTGCTATCTTCTAGATTACTTTGTAATGTCGTGTTTCGTCGGTATATCGGACACAGTTGCAGCTCCATTCAAGCAACAGAAACTCCGGATGCATTCATACAGTATGCCAAACAACTTGTCCACTTAGAGCGCGGACAGCCGGTCTCTAAAGTTTATAAATCCTTGTGTTTGCCACTACCGAGTTCAACTGGTCTAGTTGGTCATGACTTTTCAAATGGAAGGTATACATGGACTGAAGACGCTATAGTCTACGTCCATAACCTCCACTCGAATACAACGCAGAGCTTCTGCACGGAGAACCGAGATTCCTTCACTACGTTACGTGTTTCTGAATCCATTGTAGCAGGGATTACACCACATGGGTAAGCACGGACGCATCCATCCTATGCCTCATTTTTTGATCTAAGGTGGCTGATCCCATAGCTTCCTGCTCATCGGGGATCAAGGGTATGTTATGTCTGGAGTCTTCAAACCAGCAATTCAGCATATTTTCGTCTGCCATCACTTCACTGGACGTACTTTGTTGCCCGGGGAGTGAACGTCGCCATGGCGTTCAACGGCATGGTCAGCGGAGAAGACTGCATCATACATTGGCAGCTTGACTCGCGTGTTGCCCGCACATTCAATATTGAAAATAGACTAGCATATATGGACGTGAATCCTACTACAGGTGATTTGATCACAGTTCACCTCGAGGAAACGGTGGGACATGATGCTGTTGTTCATACCCGTCCTGCCATGTGTGCTCAACTACGTGTCATGAAATATTCACTAAAGGACGCCGCTAATACTAGTACCAATCGGCCCCAACATTATAACATGGCACTACCCTCAATCGCAGACCCAGCTTCGTATGTGGAGATAGATAGCTCCTTGTCCTTTGCGATTGGCAATACCATGGGTATCTTATCGGTTCGGCCAAAGGGCTGCCTGGCAGAAACATCTCGTGGTCTCGTCGCTATCACTTACGACCCAGGGATTGACAAGGTCAGCATAAATGTGGTGTCCGCAGAGAACACGCCTTTTGTTCCTCTATGCATGGCATGTGTCGGTAACAACATTATTTACTACATCAAGAATGACAATGGTAAACCTAAGATCTGGATTTCCAATCCCGATGCCATGGTCTCCCACCGTCCTGCAAAGCTCATGGATCCTCAGTTACCAAGAGAAGCGTCAAACAGGGTCTATTCATACGGGACTAATTATACTCTCAGAGGCGATCGTGATTTCATTTTGATCGTGGATCAGAATGGATTGAAAGCGTGGTGTTTTAATGATAAAATAACACTCTCTGGTGCTGTTTAATTAGAAAAAAACTTGGAACACTTAATCACAATCGACACCGCTTTGCTTTTCAACTTCCAAGGCACGTCTTCCTCAAAGGGATTACCTTCGACTTACGGATACAAATATTTGCTCTAACAGTACGGACGGTCCATAATATCTGTCAGAAATCCAGTCTTCCCAAACAGGTAAAACGTCTTAGGCAAAATGGGTCAAGAATACATTAACAAAAAAAAGGATATCTGGAAATGGACGATGTACAGGACCATCAGTAAATGCTCTATAATAATACCTCCCCCGACTCTCTCCTAAATATACCTAAAATCATTTCCTTCACTAATAGGCATGCTTATTGCCTATATTCCAGCGACTCATCTACTATGCAGAAAAGTCCAGTGAGTATAAAGAATTAACAAGAATAATCACCATGACATCTCCTGATAACTGCTTGCCTTCCTTGCATTATCGATTGACAACCTACACTAATGATATCCACTCCCCAACAGTAACTGTTATGGGGAAAATTCAAAAGAAGCAAATAGAGGACTTACAAGCCCAGAAGTTTGTAGTGAAGTCTAACATGACACAGGGCTTAGATATCAAGTGTGAACTCGACACCCACGTCGATTTCCCGGGCCATCTTGACGACTTTTGAGAATTGAACAGACTTCTCAGCGGCATTCTGGAGGTCCTCAATAGAGAAGATCTTCAGACCAGACTCGTTCAGCTACAAGAAACATGTCAGTATATCTTGGAGGGTAAGAACGGCGTGGGGGAATCAATCCGGGAAGGAATGGTTTCATACCAGCTTATGGGCTTGCTCCATATTGGTACCCTGGAGACGCGCGACGATAGGAGTTCGCAGCCCCATCTCGTTCACAACGTTGATCAAGCCCTGAGCGATGGCGTCACACCGGACGATGCCGCCAAAGATGTTGACGAAGATAGCTGAAACCTTCGGATCGCTGGTGATAAGCTCAAAAGCAGACTTGATAGCAGCAGGGGTAGCACCACCACCAACATCGAGGAAGTTTGCGGGGTTACCACCATTAAGCTTGATAATATCCATGGTAGCCATGGCAAGACCAGCACCGTTAACTAGATCTGTGGTTAGCATGGCCGGAAAGAGCAACACATTATCAGTCCTTACCCAAGCAGCCGATATCACCATCAAGTTTGATGAAGTTCAATCCGTGCCTGTCACGTCATTTAGTAAACACCAGGCTAGCGCGTGTATTATGGAAAATGACATACTCAGCAGCTTTAACCTCATCGGGATCTTCCTGAGTGGTGTCTCTCCACGAAAATACGTCCTGTTGTCTGAATTCTGCGTTATCATCGAAACCCAACTTGGCATCCATGGCCATGACCTGGTGGTCAGAGGTCTCCGACAGAGGGTTGATCTCGATTTGAGTAGCATCTTTTTCTATGAAGACCTTATAAAGCTTCTGAATGGTATCCTTGGCCTCCGGGATACACTGCTCCGAGAAACCGAGCTCAGTAGCAATCTTGCCAGCAATTTCATCAGTGACACCGACGTTAATGTCAATGGGGGTTGTGATGATAGCTTCAGGATTTTCCTTGGCAACGGCTTCAATGTCCATGCCGCCCTGTGAGGAGGCAACAATGACGGGACTCTGCGACTGGCGGTCCATGAGAACAGCAAGATAGAACTCACGGCGAGCGAACTTGCGCTCGCAGATATACACAGCGTTGCAAAGACGGCCGGCAGCACCGGTCTGCTTTGTAATGAGTTTTTGTCCGATCATTTGGCCAGCGAACATCTTGGCTTCAGTAGGTCTGGAGTAATAAGCCGTGTCAGTAATAAGCAAACAACCCTACACACCCAAAGACTAGGTCAAACTCACGAGTAGATAACGCGCACACCGCCCTTGAGGCCATTATCGAAACTTCCTTTACCACGACCACCGGCAAGAACTTGAGCCTTGATGACCATATCATCATTGCCTTATCATCTTGCGTTTTAGCAAATTGCGATCAATAATGAAGGATTAAACCGTACCGAGGGACTTGGCAACAGCTTCGGCTTCCTCTGCAGTACGAGCGACCTCGCCCTTCGGCATTCCTACACCATACTGTGTACCCAATCAGCTCTTTCTGCGAGACGGAAAAATGAGGGCGTTCAGTTGTTCGTACCGACTTAAGGAGTTTCGCTGACAGATATTCATGAATCGACAGATTTCTCTGTTGCTGACCAAAGCGGGGCTGAACGGAAGACTCCTAGAGGCAATTCCAATGTCAGTGGGAGATTGCTTGTAGAAGTCATAGTTATGAGCGAATCCTAGGAATCTCACCGTCGCAGCTCTAAAAGCCGCCGCGACTGGTCGGCTGCGGGCAAGCTTGAACATGATGAAAGTGAGTTAAAAAGAGAGGAGAGGGTTCAAAGAAAGCTTTTCAAGGGGTGAAAAGGGTGAAATGACAAGTAAGTTCCTAGATAATGGCGTTTTGCCAGGTGTTTTTGCGAGCCGATGAGGGAACAGCTTTCTTTTTCACGGCCCGCACTCGGGATGATACTGCCTTGAGTACGGTAGGGTCGGGTCACCTGATAAGCCAACCGGTCAGGATAAATGACTAATCGGCTCAGGACGGAATATCACAGAACGAAGTGCCAGAACGAACAAACCGACCTTGCTCGAACCTATTTTATTTAACTCGAGTTGTAGCAGAGGCATGGCCTGGGTCTACAAATGGGAGTGGATGGTCATATTCTGTGAAATAGTAAATAACAGACCATTATCAGTGGTATTTGTTACCCCATGGACAATTGAACCTTTACTATCAATAAATTCACATTTACTACTGATTGGGACACAGTTCATATACCGTAAATCATGCAGTGGCTTTTAACCGGAAATACATATATGGATAAAGTTGGCATTATGGACATGATACCCCCGCGTGATATCACTTTGCTTTACTTTCTGAAAACGCGGTCCCTATTTTGCTGTCGAACACCGAGGCCAATAAAAACCACAGCAAAGAGATTCAGTGAACTGTCATGAATCTCCTTATTCTCCACCCATTGCTCTCAATTTATGGAGCTTGAACATTCTCGTCATTGCATAGTGGAACATGCCTGTCCAAGCCCAACCTCCAGAAAGGAACCAGACCAGCCAGCTCTTGTTACCTTCCCATATCCAGCTCTTGCGGCCTTGGGCCCATGGCCATAACCAGCGCCATGGTGCTGATCCATACAATATTTGTATGACAACGCTCTTCGCATATGCGGTGTGCGGCATTGCACCATCTTGACTGTGCGTCACACGACGATTATACTCCTCTTCAATAGGAGCATACAATGAGTTTGATACCAATGTATATTTAACACGGGCAATGCGAGATTGCACACCTCCGGTGATTACCGTTATCACGTTAACACTGCCTAAATCAATACCAGCTAATAGGCTTAGAGGAAGGGCTCAGGAGCTGATTACGCACCCAAAAGGGGCAAGTTCCACCCTGAGAGTATCACTGAATGAATGCAACGCAGCCTTCGAGGCATTGTACACAGATCCAAAAACATAGGGAATGACCTAAATGCAGTCAAGGTCAACTTGTGATCTGGGCCTGGTATTACATAGACTTACTCCCGCAATAGAACCAATCTGTACGATAGTACCCTTGGCCTTCTTAAGTAGCGGCAGGAAAGTTTGGCAGATGTTAATAACCGAGAATAAGTTTGTTTCAAAGGTTGCACGAGCTTCCGCGAGGTCCACCTCCATAGCAGGAACAGTATAGTCTGTGATTTACCTAGGTATGAGCCAATGCTTTCTTCTTGTACTGCGTCCATGTACTTCAAGATAATAATTTTCAACAGACTTACTTCGGCCCCTGGAGATCTGGATCAGCCTCTTTTTCCCAATTGTAGTTGGTTCAACTCACGCATTATTGACCAAATAATCCAGTCCCTTGTCATCGAGCATTTTCCGCACTTCTACATAGCATGACTGAACGCTTGTTGGGTCATCTACCACAAGACTCAATGTTTCAATGCTGAGAGCTGCCAAATCTCCAAGTGTCCCTGCATCTCGCGCTGTCGCCAACACACGCAAACCTTGTTGGTGGAATTCGCGCGCGAGCGCATTTCCTATTCCACCTGGGGAGCAACTGTAGTATAATAAGTAATAAGAGCAGTATCAATCGCATCGATGCTGATGTTGGTATCATATGCGCTGTTTACACCACAGCACTTTGTGTAGGGGCACTGTTACGAACCTACCCTGTGATCAATACAGTCTTCCGCTTGTCTTCCATCTTTTAGTACTAATTGTTCCAGCTCGAGAGATTGACGTTGGTGAGGCAGGAAAGGGAAATAGAAGAGGTTTACAGAAATGGGAAAGGAAAAGAAAAGGTTCCTGCTGCCTGTCATACAATCTTCAATGAAGGCGGCGATTTCAAATTTGTTGGCTTAGGACGGAGTACTCCGTACATTTATCGAGCCTCGGCTCGCTACGGAGTAGTAATCTATTCACCATATCACTGATCTCCAGCCTGAGCTGGTGGTCAGCTACGGAGTACAGCTCAATGCCAATTTTTATTTTTGTATAAGAAATGCTCCTAGTACACAATCTTTAAGAATAGAAAATCTAAATAACCCAAAAACGTATATGAAGGGCTTACAGCTCAGCAGTGGTAGAACTCTAGAATAAGAAAAATTCTTAGTGATGGTAGAGCTACTATCTACCTTAGTCCGGGTAGAGGTACTACTCCGTACTAGGGCTGGGCTTACAGCTCAGCGGGCTGCTGCGGTGGTAGGATTTTAGTGCGTGGTGGTAGAACTCCAGAATGAATACTACGTTCTAAGGGAAACCTTCAACGGCGGTGGTAGAGCTAGCACAGTATTTCTTCAAAGTACTACTCCGTACTATGATTTGAATGCTTCTGATATCTACTAGTACTACGGAGAGTAGAGGTTTCTAATACTACATGATCTCTCCTATACTCACATACTATATATACGGAGTACTCCGTACTCCGTACTTGAATATATAAAAAATACTATATAAAAAGTTTTCTATACTAAACAATGGTATCATATTTATTATTACTGTATCCGTAACTTCGTACTAGTTAGTACCCAACGCTACTAGTAAATCCTTCCAAGTAGTACCATCATTGCCATCAATACTCCGTGGACTCTGTATGCTTTCTATTTAATTCTATACCGCCTTAGTAATCTATATATTGATTTATACACGCTTCCTTTGTAGTAGAATACGGCAGAGTAATGCATTGGATCGTAGCATCCACATCTGCAAGTGTTTTCAACATAAGGAAGCCGCTACTGGGTAGGCGATTTTTAGGCTGGACTGGAACGGTAACCCAACCTTGAACCCGACCCGCGTTCACTGAACTTACCCGAGCAACTACGGAGTATTCGATGTCTAGGTTCACAGCCTTAGGCAACAACATGTGGCTGACTGGTGCTCAGTGGCTAGTGCAGTTGCTGCTGATATCAGCTACGGCTTCCTCCAACACCCTTAACTGTCATTCGGGTGACAAGCTATTCAACCCTCTGCATAACTATCGAGTGTACTCATCAATATTGACTTCTCGTGATTTGAATTTCTATATCTTATTACATACATCTTTCGCCTCTCCAAAAAGTCTGAATTCTCATTTCAAAAGCGTTCGGTTCTGTGAAACAAGGCCCGTACAGAAAGGAGCGTCATCCTTTGATCATAATGGCACTCGACAATTACTATCGGAATAAAATCGAGAGCATGAAGCTCGAGATTGTTCAAGGGCAAGCCGTTCTACGGAGACTGGAAGCACAACGTAATGATTATAACTCGAGGGTGCGGTTACTCCGGGAGGAGTTGGGTCTGCTTCAACAGCCTGGTTCCTACGTTGGGGAGGTGGTGAAGGTTATGAGCACCAAGAAGGTCCTCGTCAAAGTACACCCTGAAGGGAAATATGGTGAGTTCAACATTATGCATTTGCTCAGGAATCTGTCAATCCGTGGCTGACTCGTTTGGCGCGTATCCAGTGGTGGATATTGCCGATGGTGTCGATATTAGCAAGCTTACTGTAGGGAAACGAGTCGCCTTGCTTTCTGACTCTTACAAATTGGAAAAGATGCTGCCTTCGTCTGTCGACCCGCTTGTGTCTCTTATGATGGTTGAGAAAGTTCCCGACAGTACGTACGACATGATAGGTGGTCTTGATCAACAAATCAAAGAAATTAAGGAAGTGATTGAGCTTGGCCTGAAACATCCAGAACTGTTTGAATCTCTTGGTATCGCACAACCGAAAGGTGTACTTTTGTATGGCCCACCGGGAACCGGCAAGACACTGCTTGCTCGAGCCGTGGCCCACCATACAGATTGCCGATTCATCAGGGTCAGTGGATCTGAGTTAGTGCAGAAGTACATCGGTGAAGGTAGCCGTATGGTGCGTGAGCTGTTCGTCATGGCTCGAGAGCACGCTCCGAGCATCATATTCATGGACGAGATCGACAGTATTGGATCCAGTCGCATAGACTCTGCAGGCTCGGGTGATTCAGAGGTGCAGCGCACTATGCTGGAGTTACTCAATCAGTTGGATGGTTTTGAACCTACAAAGAATATCAAAATTATCATGGCTACAAACAGACTTGATATCCTGGATCCAGCTCTGTTACGGCCAGGACGGATTGACCGGAAGATTGAATTCCCGCCGCCATCGTAAGGACACCGTTCCCTATCTTCCCTATCTATTATGTCTGTTTTCGGCAGAGCAAAGAGTTATACGTCGATGCAAATTACTGATTGTCACTTTGTATTGCCAATAGGGTCGAAGCTCGTGCTGATATCCTGCGAATTCACTCACGATCAATGAACCTCACGCGCGGTATCAACCTCGCAAAGATTGCGGAAAAGATGAATGGATGTTCTGGGGCAGAGTTAAAGGGTGTATGCACCGAGGCAGGCATGTATGCCCTTCGGGAGCGGCGGGTGCACGTTACGCAAGAAGACTTTGATCTGGCCACGGCCAAGATTCTCAATAAGCATGACGACAAGGAGGTTGCTGTCTCCAAGCTTTTCAAGTAGATATGAACAAAGCTGGAGGATGGAAATGGCTTGATAATGGACCGAGTCTCCTGAACGAGCAATTAACATATCCCACTATTTATCCATTGCTACCATTGCTATCATCCTCGTTTCGCTACATAAAATACCCCTCAGCAAGTCAACTTAGTCGCTGTTTCTGATGGTACACCGAAGAGAATCCCTGGCTCTCAGCCGTTGACTAGTCTCGACTTTCTCCTTGGGTCTTTAAGATGAGTAGCCGTCCAGCTGTAGTCTCTGCTGCCTGATTCAGGCTAGTTATGCTTATCCATGTTCTGTAATGTACCCGATTATGACAATAGCAGCCCCCTCACATGGCTTAAGCACCTGAGGTGGGTAGTTGTCTCTGTTGGGCAGTCGAGTAGCTACCTACTCTTGTATGTACTTGTAGAAGTCCGAGGCACAAATGAATTAGGAATAGAAAGTAGATCCACACAGACCCAAATCTTTTTCTACTTCGGAGCAGGTATGTACTGTATGTATGTACATACAATCAATCAATCTTTCATGAGTATGAGAGTATGAGAGTATGAGAGTATGTACTCTCAATTGAGAACTCCAAAAGTAGACACTTGTCACTGAGTATCTGGACGAACCCTAGCAATCCAGGAGACTTGGCACCATGAAAACGTGCCAAGAATCCCAAGATATCAAGGTATCTAGTAAGTAATAGAGTGATGGGTAACGAGATGGGTGATCTGCAAGGGTTACCTTCCTAGGTTTCTTTACTCTGACTTCCTGTTCGTAGTTAGTCGTGCTCTGCCTAAATACCCGACAGCGTAACTTGCGGATGATGAACCGAGACGGTGTCCTAATTCTGCAGAGTCAGTTGTATCCGTACTCCGTAGTGACTTATTGTTTGCTATTTAGTACGGAGTACTACTAACTAGTACTATCAGTCTAACCTCGGGAATATACTGTATACTTGGGTCTAAGTCTTACTAGTAGTAGTACCTCCTGCGTCAATGTTAGGTATGGAAAGACAAGACATACTATAGTATGAAGGAGTAGAAGATACTCCGTACAACTCGAAAGTATCCATTTAGACTGCGAACTTGAACATATTGTCTAGTAGTCTAGGTGCTGTATGGAGTACATATAGGTGATAAAACAGTAACCATAGGGATTTGAAGGAGGGGATTTCGGAGAGGGGAAACAATGCAGGTAGATCTCTTACCTACTGTAGGTTGACACGTCGTGGGAAGAAGTTTTGATGTCCGCGTGACAAGGACTACTAGCAGATCAATTACTCCGTATGAATCAGTCGATTCTTGTTCAGGGTCTCGGCTCAGGTGGGGAAGTCCAGATCTGATGACCTTCAAAGTATCTAGATACCTCCGTCGTGTGGTGGCAATCAATCAACACCGCGTAAAGAAAGAAGGAGGTACTCCGTCTCCATCGGTGGAAAAGACGGAACCTGGAATCCGTGGAGGTATGAGGTACGAGATCAGTATTCTTCCACGTAGTAAGTATACAGTTTGTAGCCTCCGTCAGGCTGAATCAATCCTGCCAACTCATCCTCTTTCCAAAGGTTGCAGTTCTGTATTACCGCTTGGAGGGAGGAGGAGGAGGAGGGGGGGGAGGGCCTCATCTCCATTCCTCTCTTCATTTCATTTCACCTCTTTTCTTTTCTTTGCTTTTTCAGGGTTGAATTTCTTTCCCCTCCCTCTGGCCCACTAGCAGTTCTTATATTGGTGGATTAGTGATTGACAACAACAACTCCCCATCCGAGTAATAATATCCTCATGTAAGATCAACCCCCAATCACTCGATAAAAGTGAGATTAGTATTCTCTACTCGATATACTCAATGGTATGCCTCTCTTATCTTGATTACAATTCCGATCTCTATTTAGATGCCGTCCTGGCAATTCATCTACAGATTTTACACTGATTGTTCTATCAAGTTTCTAGATTGAATTTACCATTTACTCCCCTGGACTCGAGAATCCGAAGGGATTCCCCGGACTTGCTCTTTTACTCCGTCCTCGGTCTACGGTGTTTTAAGGACCGGTGCTTTTTACCTCAGTGGCCACCTCCACTTGGGGCCTCTTAACGCCATACTTTGGTGTAGTCTAATTCTGTTGTTCAACCCAATTTATCCGGCTTACCATCCTTTTTTTTTTTTCTATTTTAACTCGCCATCGCTTTCCTACTGTACTATCGGTACTCCGTACTCCCTTGTTAGCTTTCGCTAATTAAAAGGTTAACATATTTAAAGTTTCTGCCAACTACCTCCAGCGATCTCCTCGTACCATCTCTTCTTGTTGATCTTGTTCTCAGCGTATCCACACCACACCCCCCCCGACTCTTTGATTCCAATTTCCGTCGTGTATGATGGCCCAAGGAGAGTTATGGTCTACACTAGTCACTGCAATCGACCCGGGGAATATCAAAGCTATGCCGGCTGTCCTTCAGTCAACCATTGATCTCCTTGAGACGGAACTGGCCAAGGCTAGAGCCGCGCTCAAAGAGATCCAACCTGATAACCCACCGATGTTGTTACCCGGAGATGAATTTGCCGTGGGAGCCATTGCGGCCTATCGTCAGAATCTCATCACTCGCGCCTCGGATTTCTACTATGGCTCCCACCGTCTGTCCCCAAAGGAAGTGGGCCTGGTCCCTGTCGTCCAAGAGGTGCAGTCAGAAGAGGAAGAAGAGAATGATGGCCTACAGAAACAGCCTGAACCTTTTACTCTGATGGCTGCACCCAAACAAGCGTCGCTTGTGGACGTTCTCTCGAACAGCCTGGTTCTCGATCATATGGCACCATACCTTTCGGTCTCATCACTGCTTGCCCTAGCCTCAACATCGCGCACTCTTCGATCTATGATTATGGAAACGCCGTATATTTTCCGGCATCTCGATCTGACCCAGTGCCCTGGGGCCTGGTTTTTCAGCAATGAAACAAGGGGCCCTGGAGGTCAAATAAATAGTATTGAGCGTGTAACGGAATCCTTGACCGAGGATGGATTTCATCCAGTCCCTCTCAAAGGAATCTTCGCTGGCTTGGAACGCGGTTCTATCCTTCAAGATGTGCGAACTTTGGTTTTAGATGGCCTCCCTGTTCCCGCAGCTCTGGTACGGGAACTTCTATTGACAGACCGATTTAATGTAAACCTACTGTCCATAAGGGAATGCTGCCATCTAAATGAGCGCGAATTGATGCAAGTGCTTCAACATGCTGTCCGGCCTTCGCGTCCCAAAGGAACTCCTCGAGTGAAAGGCATCTATTACTTCACCCCGGTGAGCCAACCCCGACCCATGGTACGGAGCAGGTACCGTGACTGGTGGAGTTCCAGGTGTGATCGTCCAACTGTCAATGATATTTTGATAACAAAAGAAGAGCCACCCCCTTCTGATGAGAGCCCATTGTATTGTCAGAATGCATGGTACCGCCCCTCTGGTAAACTTATTCCTCGGTCGATTGAGGAAGGCTGGGCACAGACGATTCAGAAATGTGAAAGTATCATTTCCTTTGATGCAATACTGTGTCGTGGACCCCGACATAACGTTGATCTCTATACATCGTCAGGTCATAGCCAAGATGGGCGCCGACCTGAAGGTCAAATGCTCATGCCAGCAATCGCTACAGTTGCTTTGGGTCCTAACGGCTGCGACGGCTGCCATACTTCACCAGAAGGACCGGCAATCTGGGGACAATCTCCGAATGGGCAATTTCCGTTGCTGACACCACTCCCTTTGCATTTATCATCTATAGCGTTGGCAAAGCGCCCATCGCTCTTTCCTGATGCACAACCTATCCTGGTCGCCCGTTGCGCGGAATGCCTGAACGATCGCTGGTGTTATCGATGTAACAAATGGTTCTGTGAAAACTGCCTACCGAGTCCTGATCGGGCGAGGACGAACTTATCGCCGCATCAAACTGCGATCCGGGGGCCACGCAGCAGCCGAGACATTGGCTTTTCTCACGAGCAAAGGGTATGTCTGTCGATGATGGTTATAATTCATCGAAATGAAAAGCCACCGCTGACTTAATTGGTGCAGAGACTCGGACCGGGGGTGAGCAGAGATTGCTGGGAATGCGGTCCCACAGTAAGTGTTTTGTTTGTACTGAGTGAAGATTGTCTCATGCCGGACTGATGAACTGTTTCAGTGTGCTGCCTGCAAATCTGAATGCCAACGGACATGTCAGAATTGCCAAGGAGAGTATTGCGTTGATCATAATGAAGGCTGTTCTCCAACCATGGTAGGCTGCCAAGCCCATTTGTGTCATTCAGAGCCATGAGAACTAATAGATGTCGTTCTAGTGTGATTGGTGTAATACTAGTACACGCCATCGGTTGAGGCAGCTCTATTGATATTTAGAAAACTGGGATGATTGCTCAGGGCTCTTATACAAAATCTTACTACTTACAACATACTAATCATAGGGAAGACTCTCTCAGATGTGTGAACGATTTGGGATAGACTGGCAGGCTTCAATCCCCCCCAGCACACTCTAATTCAGCACAGCTGTATATTCAAGTGCGAGTCCCAGTGAGAGGTAGTATTTCTTTGGAAGGCATGGGAACAGTGGCGCTGATGGAGGAAATGCTTTATATCCAGCGATTTCATGATTTGTTCAACTAACCTTGAGTATTCCGTACGGAGGATCGGATTAATCATGTAGATGACAAATATAGTTGGGCGGTGAGAGTAGCTTCGAGAAAGGCCGCGGCGTTTCTCGAAAATTAGAGCTGTTGACGGATACTTTGGATATACTCTGGACTCCACCCTCGCAAAAAGCTCACCCGCCTATCTAAAGATGTTCTGCAACATCTCACGCCTTTTACTCCATAGCTCTTACTATAATACCCGCCAGAGTCATGTCTGAGGAGCCAGGCTCTTTGCGTTGGTCGTCCCCATTCAGGGTCACTACGCCTCAACAGACGCCCAAGCTTCCCGGAGATAAAATCATTCTGCCCCAGTCCGCCCTTGAACAGCTTCTCGCAGCTGCCCCGCTCCAGGAGGTATCTCCACATGGCCGTTCTCAACCGTATACTACAACCTTTGATCCATTTAATCCACGAACCTTTGACGCGGAGTCTAGAGCACGCGAACACGCTTTAGAACGTCAAAACCAGCTGCCTCATCCCTTAACCTTTCGCATTGTTAATCCCCAGAATGGCCGTGTGATATACGCCGGTATTCGGGAGTTTTCCGCCGAAGAAAGCGAAGTTGGTCTTAGTCCTTTCTTGAGAGACGCTTTAGGGATCGGAGACAACCAGTTCCTATCACAAACAAGTAGATATTGGCAGACTTCAGAGCCACTGACAACAATAGGTGGCGCTGCGGAGTTACCGTCTTCTTCTTCGACTCCGTACCCAGCTCCTACAGTCACAATCCATGCGAAGCAATTACCCAAAGGAACCTACGTTCGTCTTCGTCCTCTCGAGGCTGGTTATGAGCCAGAAGATTGGAAGGCCCTTCTTGAACGATACTTGCGAGATAACTTTACCACATTAACTACCGGACAGGTCCTCCAGGTGTCAGTGGGGCGACAGGAGCCGTTCGGGTTCTTGGTGGATAAGGTAGAGCCGGAAGGCGAAGACGGCATCTGTATTATTGATACAGATTTGGAGGTCGACATTGTGGCCTTGACTGAAGATCAAGCAAGAGAGACCTTGCGGAGGCGGCTGGAGAAGACATCTCGTGCCACTGGGACCACAGTTGGCTCCTCAACCGGTGGAGTACTCAGCTTTGGAGAGAAAGTGAGTGGCCAGGTAGTTCCAGGCGAATATGTCGACTATGAACTTCGCAAGTGGAGTCGAGGGGATACCATTGTTATTACAGTCGAAAGTAAAGGTGATGCGGACGTTTACCTTTTCGTCAGCCCCTTCACCGCCCGCCAGAGGAATCGACCAAGAGGAGATCAACATCTTTTAAGTGACTTCTCCACCCAGCCATTAAAGCGAGTCTGGATTGAATCCACAAATGTAGAGCTGGAGGTGGCGGAGGCTTTATATGTATCGGTTCATGCATTCATCGATTCTGAAAGCAACGGCGAGCACTCTCACAGGCAACAGAAACCGCTACAATACGATTTGCAAATTACGGCTAATCGGTCGGTTGATTTTAATGGAGAGCCAAAAGACATATCAGTGCCTAGTGACCCGGAAGATGTGCAATGTGGTAATTGCGAACAGTGGGTGCCTCGGCAAACGCTATTACTGCACGAGAACTTCTGCCTTCGAAACAATGTACTATGCTCCCAGTGCCACAATATATTCCAGAAAAGGTCAACGGAGTGGGACAATCATTGGCATTGCCCTTATGACGCGTCCCATGGAAACGATGTTTCAAGTAAGAGCAAGCATGATACCATCTTCCATCGGCAGTACTCATGCCGCGCTTGTGGGATTGAGATAGATGGCCTCGAGCGACTCGCTCGACACCGTATAACTGACTGTCCAGGAAAACTAATCTTATGCCAATTTTGCCATCTTGTAGTTCCTCAGAAAGGCGAGGCAGATCCCGATATACACGATCCAGAAGTCCTGGTCTATGGACTCACTCCACATGAACTGGTCGACGGTGGTCGTACAACAGAGTGTCACCTATGTAACAAGATTATTCGACTGCGCGACATGAAGACGCACTTGCGCCATCACGACCTCGAGCGCTTGTCCCGACCGCCGCCCCGCATTTGCTTGAACCAAAACTGTGGACGTACACTTGATGGACGCAGTGTACCAAGCGCACCCATACCCAGTGCCGACACCCTGGGTCTCTGCAGTATTTGCTTCGGGCCGCTATATGTGGATACATACGACCCAGAAGGGAAGGCTCTCCGGCGTCGTATCGAGCGCCGATACCTCTCGCAAATGATGACAGGGTGTGGGAAGCCCTGGTGTCAGAATAAGTATTGCAAAAATGGGAGGCAGATTAGAGAATCCCCTTCCATGCCCAATAATAATACACCGGGCGACTCGAGGAGCGTAGCAAATATTTTGGTCACAGTCCGACCCTTGATTGACGCTATCTGCATGCAAAGTGGTACTTCAAACACCGCTCCCTTTTACTTTTGCACCGATCAAGTGGGCCAACAGCGACGCATACTCGCTGAGTTGCTTGCAGTTGAAGGTACCATGGCTGGTCGAAAGGATTATGATTTACCATGGTGTGTTGCATCAGTCGAAGCTACTGGGGGAGATCTTGGACAGGCACGGGAATGGTTAGAGAATTGGGCACCTGGGAAGGGCGAGGAAACGAGTGCCCTGTGATGGTAGATACCTGCGTGAATAGAGGGTCTTTGTCCTGAAGCCTAAGCTTTCATCCAAGCACCATTCGAGATAAGCTTTTTTTTTTTTTTTTTAAAGTCTTCAATGCTTCTACGATATATTCCTCTTGTACGGAGGATTCATTTTCGTTAGTTAGCGTTCGGAGACATTTTTGAACAAGCTGTTCAATTGGCAGACAGACAGACAAGATGCTTGTAGACACGAATAGAGACCGTTAATTCATAATATTCATACATATTAATATAACCAGAGGAAAACCCTCTGCCATCTATTCAGGATCAAAAGCTTAGAATGCACTTATGATGACACAAGAGCATCTACTCAGAAAACATGCCTCTAGAGTTCGTGGAGAAGAACACCAATATTCAAGCTGCTCCCGTCTTGGCGGCCAAAGTCCCACTACCACGAGAAGAGAAAATCCCCATGATCCCGAAAACAACATAGAACAGAGCTAATGGGTACGCTACCAGGCCCCTCATCCCACGCATCCGTGCAACGGCACAAAACATTCCCGAGGAGCTATATGTACACCACCCTACGGCAGCCGTGGTCAACAAGTACCCGAACATAGTGTCCATGGGGATCATTATCCCAACAAGACTAGTGAGTACAAGTGGCAGGAAACAATAGCCCAGAACACTAGCGGAGCGAGGGAATGTCAGGGTTGCCGAAAAATGGCCGGCGGCCGAGGCTTCAGAATACGATGGTTTGTGATGGGGATCATAGTTGCCCGGGTCTGCAGCATTGGGCGCTGGAACGGTATCGAGAACCGGAGACATAAGGCTAAGAATCAAATGTAAAGCAACGGTTCCGAAAACTGCGACACCGTAGATATAGCCGTAAAAGACTTTACCAGAAAGGAGGAGGAATGTTCCATAGAGGACAATGTATAGAAGTGCTCCATAGAGATCACTGTCATCCATGAGATGCTGATCGATCCGGGCGAAAGGGTTAAGCACGGTTAATGTCTGCAAGATGTGAGCTGCTTCAGTACAATGCTATAATAATGAAAGATAGACCTGACAGCAAGGGGAACCGACCTTAGTTCTTATGTGTTCGAAATTTACCCCCAACTCCTCCAAGAGAGGCGGTTCTCCCTCGTATCCCTCTGTACCAAAGGCAGCAAGCCATCCCGTCTTCAATCCGCCCTGTTCGCCCATCCTCCCATTAACGCCAGCAGCTGGAGATCCAAAGCCGCCATATCCACCACCACCACCACCACCTCCACCACCACCTACCCCTCCGATGGGGTACGCCTGAGCGGCCGGGTTGTGACCTGCACCAAATCCACCATAGGATGCCTGAGATGGGGTCGTATGGCCGGACACAGAACCGTAAGAAGAAGGATAGAACTGAAGATTCTGTGCAGAGGGCTGGGATCCATAAGGCTGCTGCGGGTAGTACTGGGCCATTGCGGCCGAGTGATGGAAACAGAAAGTCGTTGAAATCTTAGTCTAGGGATATCAGAAGTTGAAATGCACACAAACGATGATATCACCGTAATAGGTGTGGGGTGTCAACGAATTTGGGGAGAGACAAATCAACATGGAGTGGGAAGCTATAGAGTTGACGGAGAGCGACAGCTGTCGGTCCGGTCCATTACTAAGGTCGAAATCGATCGGACCTGAAATGGGCCCGGGGATACATTTACTAACCGCATAGGGTTTAGTTCTAAACAGAACTGGAAAATCACTGTATAAGGTCACCTGGCACAAATAAGACTTCTATATTTCATGGTAACAAGACTCAGGACTGTCTACAGGAAATTAATACCAATACCGAGCTGTAAGCCTTTTCGCCCTTCTTCGCCTTTCCTTAACACCAATGGTAAAGAGAAGTTTAGCTCGAACCTGGCGGCTGGATGTGCGTATACGAGTCCAACTCCTGCCGCGATGCTAGGCATTCCATTACCTAGCTCGGAAATTGTAGAGATCATGGCATCTTTCACTTCTGAGCCTGTAGTTGGTGTGCTCTTCTGTGCGGTCTGCAGCGGTAACAGCCGACCGCCATTCACAAACGCCTGCAGTCGCAAGGGTTTCTCGGCACCAACTCGGGGGAGTGGGAGTAGCAAGTTTGCACTTCCCGCAGCATACACATCTCCTCCCACGGCATCACCCCCATCGCGAGGTCCAATGCCGCAGAGGCGGAAACCACGAACATCTGTGGGGCCTCCAAGGAGGAAGCGGTCACTGGTGCGGGAAAGCTGAGATCTGTGGTCGGCATCGAGTCCAAGCGGATAAACGAGACCTGCACGGAATCCGGTGGTAAAACTGATACCACTGTCGCCCAGGATTCCGGGTACTGGGATTGGAACTGCGCTCTGTGTTTCGATTTCTGATTTCCAGAAAGCCACATCTCCCTTTAGCGGGCCCCAACCGGCAAGTTCATTAAAAGTTTTAGCGTAGTAGCCACGGGATGGAAGCAGTGGGCTGTCCCTTTTATCTTTGGACCAGGAGTGAAAGACACTATTCTTCACACTATCACCTGCGTCTGCCCGGATTGTTGGAGATGCATCTTCTGCCAGACCGGTGATCTGCCGCCAAAAACCATTGTACCCAACTTCATGGCGATGGCCGGACTGACTCATCCATCGCAGCTTGCCCCAGCCTCCTTTCAAACCTTCCTCATGACTGGCCCAGGACTTTTGCGTTGAGCTAGCAATTCCGCCAATCTCCAGACGGAAGTCCGGGTCACTAAGGATAGGGGTTTCAAATGTGGCTTGGTAAGCAGATCTCGTTCTAGTACCCAGTGAAGCGTTCAAATTTAAATTTTCGGCGCCGCCAAACACATTTCGCCAGAGGAGATTGCCATAAGCAGACCCCTCCGTATTACCAAGATCAGTTCCCGTCTTAAGCAGAACTCGAGACTTTTCCTTGACTGAAACAAACACGTCGAGGTTTGGGAGTCCCGTTCGTAGGTCTCCTTCGGGTGATTGGTCCAGATAGACAGACACCGGTTGTTGAAAGATGTCTGGAATTGCGTTAGACTGAAGGTCTTAGTTACAGAATGGCAATGATATACAAACCGAATCTACTTAGTTTGTCGGCACGTGCTGAGACTTCCTGCAAGGCCTCGGAGAGCGTGTAGGGCTTCTTCTGGTTGGAACTTAAAAGAGGGTTGAATATCCGTTCAAGAAAGCCCCGACGCGTGTAATGTGCGTTTAGAACCTGAATAGACGAGATGGCGCATGGAAGAGTGGAATTTTGGTCAATCTGATATCATAGTTATACGATCAGTACTCATTATACTAGATTCGGTTGTGCTTTTGCCTTCAGACAACACCAGGAAAAAAAAAAAAAAAAGAAAAGAAAGGAAAGGAAGAAGGTTCATACTAGTTCTCCAAGACGGGCCTGCGCCTTTTTGTAAATTTCGTGGACCCGTTCATTCACGGCTTGCTGTTGCTCTTCGAGGACTTTAGGATCGGTACGCTGTTGAAGACGCTCGAAGATCTGCGAAGAAAGGAAAGTGGTTAGTTATACAAAGAAAAGAAGAAGAAAGGCCCCCTCATTGTCCTAGACAAATTCCAGGCATTTAACATACGTCTTCATCTTCGGCAGAAAATGGGGAAGACATTGCTGCAGGTGCAATGGCCAGAGACACCTCCGGAAAGCTTTCTCAAGTACCTTTGATTGCCCCCAGAGTTGAATGAAGCCTATGACGAGCACGTGACCGACAGTGACTCTTGGGCTTCATTCCATCAACAATGTAGCCACTTCTCTTTACTCACTTCTATACAAACACAAACCCTCTGCTGTCTACCAACTGCATCGCCCTACATATGTTCCATCCCTTCCGCTGGATCCTTCCCAGAATCTCCACACTTAAAACTTGTGCTTGAGCCGGGCAAAGTTTAATTGTTGTGATAATATGGCGACAAAAGCAGCCTTCAAACGGGTGAGTTCAATAACCAAGGAGAAAATGTTGACTCCGACTAACACTTTAAAGCTTAACCGTGAGTATCAGAACATACAAAAGAATCCACCGCCTTATATAATTGCTCATCCCTCGGAGTCCAACATTCTTGAGTAAGCTGTCTATTAGAAGTTACCCTTTATCTTTTGAAATCGATACTAACGCAGGATATAGATGGCATTACATCCTCACTGGCCCCCCTGGAACACCATATGAAAATGGACAATACTGGGGTACCCTGATCTTCCCTCCAGAGTATCCATTTGCTCCGCCCGCCATCCGCATGCATACCCCAAGTGGTCGATTCCAACCGTCTTCTCGACTATGTCTTAGCATTAGTGACTTCCATCCAAAGTCGTTCAACCCAGCCTGGGAGGTTTCGACAATTCTTATCGGGCTGCTTTCCTTCATGACTAGCGAAGAAATGACCACGGGTAGCGTCAGTGCTTCAGAAGCGGAACGAAGAGTGCTGGCTGCTCGATCAAGATGGTGGAACTCCACCGGTGGAGGATCTCATGTCACTTCCACTTCCGGAGTGACAGCTACAGCTAAGGGAATCAATAACGTCAAAGCAGGGGATGGCGGGCTGAAATTCCGCACAGAATGGCCAGAGTTAGACCAAGAGAACTGGAAATGGATGAGAGACAATCGTATCGACACAAACACTGGCCAACTCATATTTGACCCCAATGCTAAGGCTACAAAATGTTCTCCTGAGACCAGTGCACTACGTAGGCGCCCGAACGGAAGTGCACATGGCCTCGGGGCTGTGGTAGAAGGTGGTCACGTTGCACGAGAAGCCGGCCAGAGCTGGGTTCGACGGAATCGAGTTTGGGTTGGTCTCGCCCTACTATTTGGATATGCATTTGTCACGAGATTGCTTAATGATGTTCAAGCTTGAGTTTGAGTATCTTCGTCTCGTCTCGATCTATCCCTCATACCTCCGGGAAACATTCAAGTCCACAGTACCCCTCTCACTGTCTCTCTGTTTCTCTGTCCTTTCCTTCCCCCTAGCTACCATGGCTACTCTTTTCTGTTTTGCTTCTTCCGTTGCCCTCTTTTTCTGAAGTGAGGCATTCTGAAAGTTCTCCCTCATGCCGTACCTTGTTGACTTGTTCTAGAAAGATTGAAAGGCGTCTAGAGACGGATGGCGTTTGGTAGTGATTTCGAGAGATTTTAGGTGTCTGAGGTGTATTTAATCAGTAGTGTTATCTGCAATCAAAGAGTTAAAGACCACTGCACTATTGAACAACCTGAGTTGATGGAGCTGTGCACTGGCAGTCCAGTGCACATTAAGTATAACTGGACTCCGAAAATGTATACCTTAGTAGTCATCTACTATTTCCAGGTTGATCCATACTCTGTACAGCTGTCATGTAAGACATGGTTATAATGATTGATTGTATAAGTTATACGGTCCAATTGAACAGTAGGAACTATCTAATAGTAGGCTACTCTTCGTACTATTTAGACTGCTATATTCCGTACCATCGCTGCAATATCTTTACCATATCCTTTACTATATATTACGAGCCAGATCTTTAGTTACCAATTGACTAGCTAGATACACGTGACTTTAAGATGTACTCCATAGCGACCTGCTTTCTAACCTAACCTCATGTGGCCGATACCTGGAGAAAGCCCAAACGGACCTGCAAATCGCCGCTGACAGATACGTACGCATTTTTCTCTTTTACCTACTCCAAGTCCTAGTAAGGCAGTCAGGTAGTACTCCGTAGATTTGTTCAAAATAGAACAATTTCTCATCCTACAGACTGCTTTCCATACTCCGTACAGTATCCGAAAATGGAGATGAGATGATATAGTACTAACTACTATCTAGTAGTACCTCCACCTTGCAGCATTCCAAGGTTGTTATACCAAGTATCCCCTAGAGATCGTGCACAAGAGAACCGGAATGGGTTCAACAATTGAATGCTCTCCCCGAGCTTAGTAGATAGATACGCAACCTTACCATGGGTCATTCTGACTATAGCTGTGATGCAAAATTCCCTTGCGAGGATAATTCTCAATACCGACCCTGCAGTGCCTACTTGAAGGGCTTTGGATCATTCGAGAAACCAAAAGATCTCAAGATCGTTGCTCTGGTGCCCTTCCATGACCATACCAGAACAGAAATCCTGGATTGTTACCTGCGTGTGAGTTCCACTGGGTTTTCTTATTCATGTGCTCATGCGCTGATTCTACTTGAAAAGAGGAACTTGATTGAGAATCATGGATTTCTCGACCAGGTAATATTTATCTCGCAGACGAATGACACGGAATGCCTAGAGTGGCCCACGTCTACGGTGGAACGCACTTCTCTCAGTAGTATCAAATCTCGGAGTCTAGTGATGATATTCGGTGGGAAAACATGGCCAAGAACGTGATAATTCTCAGGATAGACGGCGATATCATCTTCTTGGAGGATCACACGATCCCGACTATTGTCAAAACAAAGCCTGACCACCCTGATTCCTGAATGGTTTCAACAAGGTATTGGTAAGCTACCTTTGAAGGTAGCACAAGAAGTGCAGGGCAGCAACCGAGACGTCATAATTGACGGGAAAGGGCTGGCTGCGCATTACTCTGCTGGTTCAAGTTTTGAAGGCCTACGGAGTAGATTTTACTGACATACTCTACCGGTATCGAGCGTACGCTAAAGAAATGGTTTGTCGAGAACCTTTGTGATCCTACATTAGTAGTCCCCTTTTCTTTTCAACAAGTACCTATCGGAGTTTCATTGCCTTTTTTTTAGGTATTACAGCTCTTTGTTTATATAATGTGCTTCTTAGTAGCCAGGAATTGCAGTTTCTTATTATGCCCATATGTTTAGAAGACTAATCTAGTAAAGAAATATTCTGTGAGATATTATAGCTTAAGCGCACATTCAACGTTTCCAGATGCTCTCCAAGTGCCGCGAAGCTTGCGTATTCATTAGGCTTTGTAACGTATCTTTAGTCGAGCCCAAAAGTTGGATAGACTGTGAAGGGGGGTTAGTATTATATTATTTTCAGACTCCCATTCAGAAAGGGATAGGTAACTTACATCTCTTTTCAGCAGCTCCTGGACGAGGATGATTATGTTGTCACGATCCTTAGTAAATTGAAGTTTCTCTGATTCATCCTTTGAGTCAATGAACTGCAAATCCAGGCTTTCCTCAAGAGTTTGGAGTAGACCCATCTCCTCCAGGCTGTCCACAATAGCCACAGAGCCCGGTTGGCTAGATGCCATCAAGGCAAAAGCAAACCAACCTTCGCTCCGGACAACAGGCCACTGTGACTGGGTAACCATAGCACCTATTGGGAGTGCAACACCCTTGTGCATGCTAAAGAGACGCCTGAGGATGGCTTCTGCTTCCTGATTCTGTTCGCGAGACTTCGGAATAAGAGTGCGGCATATGGATGCAACGATGCGTCCAATCTCGGTCTTGATAGGAGTGGAGTCCGTTTTCTCGAACAGCGAAAGCAGCTGGGAAAGATGAGTCCTATGGTTTTCGTCCCCTGGGAAACACTCCATTAAATGAGATATGTTATCCACTGAGGAAATTATTACCTGGCGTACGATGCTGCTTGCTGCAAATTGAACTTGAGGTAACGTCTCGCATTCCCAAAGACGCGAGACGGCAGGAATGACACCGGCCTTTCCAAGATGCGATCTATTGTCTCCAGCAATTGCTAAGTTCTTCAGAAAACCCAGCGCAGCATGAAGGACGGCTCCCCTGGCGTCACTCTCGATGATTGATATCAAGTCCCGGTGTATGCCCAGGTCTCGGACCATCGATTGGCATACATCATCCGAACGTGCCAGGTTACCTAACATGACACAGGAGCATATCTGGAGTTGATCGTCTGTTCTCTGTAACCAACTTTTCAACGTCTGCGTAAGAGCAGAATCGAGGGGATAGTATTCAGCAAATAATGGAGAGTCAGATACATCTGCTAGCGTTTGGTTGATCTTCAACTGCAGCTGTGCCAGCCCATGGATATTGTCAGTGGAGGGCCCTTCTGATTCAAAGGCCAAGGACTTGCTAAGTATCAACAATACATCGGCTACCATGTATCTTGTTATGCAGATTTCCTGGAACCGTTTATTATCGATATACGCCATTGAGCAAGTAGCGATGCAAGAGAATTGGGAGCCAGTATGAGCAATGTCGTTGTCAATGGCAATACCAATAAGAAGCGAGAGGGTTTCATCGGGAGAGGACTCTATCTCTTGTTCTGCATGGGAAGCCTGTTAGAGCTAGATAAAGGAAGCGAAAACCTATATCATACCTTGCTCCGCAGCCAATTCTATGAGCTCATAAACAAAGTCAAGCAAAGCTTCATTGCCTTGAAATGAGTTTCTCCTTAACAGTTCCAGGAGGATGTACACTATCTTGTTCGCAGCCAGCTGGGACTGAGCAGGCTCTATGGATGGTTAATAACTAAGTGTAGCTGGATGTGGTGTCTCTTACCAAAATCAATGCCTATGTTGTATAGAACAGGTATTACTACTTTCATAAGTTCGGGGTTCAAAAGATGTTGGATTATCGCGGAAGTGTAATTGTCCTTCACGACGATTGTCCTATTCTCATCTGGGATAGTAGTCAACATTTGGGGACAATCCACACCCATGGTCCTAAGGAAGGTAACATATCACACTTACCAGTATCGGCACAGGAGTTTCCAACCAATCGCAAAGCATGAAGGAGTAGACTAGTACTGATATCTTCCTTTGAGGCAATAATTTTAAGGAAGAAGGTTAAAACACCACTCTGCCCATATGGAAGTCGCCATAATGCTGCAAAAGTCAACAATGAGGTCGACCAGTCCTGATATTGTATTCACTCACGATTCCTACTTCCATTTGCTAAAGCTTCTGCGGCTTGCACCATGTAGCGTGATCTGCATTCCCAGAGTTTATACAGGATATCTTGAAGGCCCTCAAACACAGCATTGACTTGCTTAAAAGAATGATTCCCTTCTTCAGCCTCGGTTGTTCGTCTGTCCTGGTATCTAGCCTCCGCATGCTTAAGAGCATCTTGGAGAATATTGAACATAGTTTCTTGCTCTTCGAGCGGCAAAGACTTAGATCCCCCACAGGTTATTGCCGGGGGCATGGGAGCCAATCCATATATGATCTGGCTTAGAGATGGGCATTCCATCTGTTTTCCCCCTGGTCTTCGTGTGATAAGTGCGCCATTTTGACCGTGATTTGGTTGCATGGGCTTGCGGATGGCAGTCGACTTCCCTCTTGATGGCATTTCTCCATCCATGGCACCTCAACTACTTAGTGAGTCCAAGTACTATATATATAGGAATGTCCAAGTGGTGTATAACAGTTGCTTACAACTGACGCCGACTTGACGATAATCGGTTTTCTGTGGAGAATATATATGTCTATACTTCCATGATAAATATGAGCAGGTCCAGGAACCAACGAACGGCCCGGGATAACGAGGGGCAGCAACTGGTTAATAGCTTTGTTTCTTTAAGCTGAAGGGTTAGAATATTGCGTCTATGATGTATCCTTAGGCCTCCAAAATAATAGGAAGGGGTGGTTAGAAGATGTACTCACAGAGAGTCTTGCTTTGAAAAAGCAACAATAAACCTGAGTTTTAGCACAAGCCGGCTTAAGGCGGGCTTACGGAATTCTACCAAAGTACAGCACAAGCACTGTATGTACTCACTGCCAAGGTATGTATGTATGTACATACATACATACATACGGTGACTTGTATTAATACAGTTCAAGGTACTCTGTACTCCATACCGTATTGAGTAACAGTTGGAACTCCCCGCCATACTTGGGAATTTAAATAATTGTGCGGATTCTCAATTCTGGTCTGATTGGGAGAAGCTCTTATCGCTCATGCCTAGGTCTAAGGCACTCCATACCTATGTAGTATCTAGGTACCAGTAGGTACCTAATATAGTAGTAGCCTGCGCTCCAATTAATGTCGCTACTATGTACGGAGTACGGAGTCCGTACTCCGTACATAGATACATACTTCTTTGAGCTGTGGAACCATTCCCGACCAAATCCATACCTTACCAACCAAGTATCTAGTAGTTCCCGGTGCACCGATTGGCCGTTGCAGCTCTCCGTACTACGGAGTACTGGGTACTACCTGTACTTCAATACCTTACCTAACCTGGCATCCTTCAAGTCCTCCCGTCTGATTCCTTCTAGGGCGTGCCCCTGATATATCAGACGGCTTTCTTTTAATACTTTCAATATCTGAGTAGCGGCGTATTCCAATCTCTCCTTTCTTCGGAGTCTTGTACTGTAATTTTCATTCGCGATGACACGCGCTCAGCAGACTCTCTCTGTTCTCCTCCTGATCTCTTCGGTATGTCGGGGACTACATCCTTTTGCTCATACTGTTACTAACACGGATATTTCTTTTTTTTATATAAAAAGCTATACCTTGTCCTCTACTTGGGTCTCGTCCCTCTCAATGAAATTGTTCAGAAAGAGATCATTCCTATCGTACGTTCATCCTCTTCGAAATATCACAAATTGATATTTTCCCACGCCGCTAAGACCAGCACACCTCTACCAGCTTCCCTTCTACGCCCTAATATCCTTTGGATGCTACCTACTTGGCCGGCTAGGTGTAGCAATCTTGACCTTCAATGATGTCCCCGCGGCACATGAGGAACTGCAGAAGGAGATCGAGCAGGCTAAGATCGAGCTGCGCAGACAAAACATCGATGTCGATTAATGGGCGTTGATTGATTGGTTCTGTTATGAAAAGCTGTGTTTCCTTCTCATTTACGTATCTCTAGGCTATCTCTAGGCTTTCTCCGGGAGCCTCCGTGCCTTGCGTTTATATGGTGGCTGGGAGAGATACTAGTTAATTCGCATATTCAGGGAAGATATCAATATTACTCTCGCGACTGTACCAGACTTGGTCAAGCCCGAAAATCTCATGAAAACCTATGCCGTTGCTGTTACGATCTTATATTCAAAGGCCAATGTCAAAAAGTTTAATGGTCTAGCCAGTAGATTAACAAGCAATTATGAGGGAAACTTCCGCAAAAGTGGACGGAAGAAAAATTTCTCGAACTGGGAAACATAGACTATTCGTGAAAAACAGCGTGCGCTCTCTGGTATCCTAAAGAGAGCATTTCCAAGAATTTACGTTTTTGGATGTTTAAATTCTCTTTCTTTTTGCCATCTCTATCAATCGTCATCAGAAGCACCGTTTATATCGTGACATGCCCTGCCATCATCTGGCCATGAAAACAAGGGCTACATGCAAGCAAATTTTCGTAAGAAATTAGACAAAAGGACTTTAGAAAAGCGGGTTCTCCTTAGCCAACGCGTCGTGTTCGTCGATATCCCTGTTGAAACATTGTCAGTTATCGAAAGGTGGGCCCGGGCTGATAATCCACGGTGACATAACTACATACTTAGCTTCCCATGGGTAGCAGATCCAAACATCGTCAGTTGTGACGGCGGCATGATAGCGGCCAGAATCCATCATATCCGCAGGGAGTACTCCCTTCTTGGTCTTATTCTTGTTCTGTTGGCAGAGTCAGTGTCAAGTCTGGCAATCCACGCCACTCAAATCTAAATCCTGTAAGAGTAACATACGTGAAGCACAAAAACGTAGAAGTTCGTCTTTTCGCCTTCTCGTCCAAGCTGCTTCTGTGCCTCCTCAACGTCCTTCTGAAGCTCGCGAACCGCATACTCCAAGGTGGTCCGGGTATCGTCGACCTCATCGACAATGAGTATGTTCTTGCCAATAAGATTTGCCATCTCCAAAGAACTGAGGTCCAGCCATTGTGTCCGAGTCACCTTGGTCCCAGGAACCTCCTCAGGGTCATCACGGCCAAGATCTTCGTAGAGAGAGAGACCGATAGCTTGAATCGGGATGTTGGGTTCACCGGTACGTTTGAGAAAAGACCTATTTGAGTGCCGAGTCAGACAGGTGTTTTTGGCGGGCAGCAAATTCATCTGATATACCGGAGAATACGAGCAGGGACATATCCACCGCCGCCGATAGCAATCATAAGATTGGGGTGAAAGGTATTCAGGATCTTATCAGCCGAGGACTGGCATAGCTTGTGAACCTAGTAGGGTAACGCTTTAGTGGAGTGGCTTATGGGAAATCTATAACATATCGGCGTGTCAAAAATGGCCGGTCGCCTTCCAAGAGCGATCAACACCAGAAAGAACATGCAGGAATAGCACCAAGGTTTAGCTATCATAGGATATCAAGGCAACCACACAACTGACTAGTCAAACCTGGAAGCAGAAGAAATCATACCTGATTGTAGGTGACATAAACTTTTTGCGACATATTGGCGGTTTCAGCTCGTGCTAAATGTATAGGTGAATCCAATGGATAAATGAGAATTTTTTTTACAAACAACTGAATTATACAATAGATTACTGTGAATGTTAAAATAATTGAGTTGCTTGGAGTAAAATTCCTTTATGGCACACGAGGGGTAAAGAAGGGGAGGGAAAAAAAAAAAAAAAAAAAAAAAAAAAAATTCCTACTGCGTCAGGGTTTTAAAATTTAAAGTATCATTCATTCATTGGGACATTTCAATACACCTGGATCCACAGTCACGGGTACGTATACATTGACTTTCCATCCATGCTATCTAGTACCTAAGGTACTCCGTAGTCTGCTTGGTTAGGTACCGTATACTCCGCAGGTCAGGTTAGAAGGTGACCATTTCGGCTAGCCTATTCCTCTTCCGGATTAATGCGCTTTGATCCAGTCGACTCGGGATACTCGGGTACTCCGTACTCCGTAGTAACCCTGAGTATGGACTCCATACGGAGTACGGAGTACTCCGTACATCCCCGCCAGATACCCCAGCTAACTTGGTATGACGATGTACAGATTTAGTATAGCGTGTGATATACTTGTGTCTTGAGCCCCATAATATAGGCACCTTCCCCAATATGTTATATTTCAACTAGAGACGAAAAAGTACTGGCCCCTGGGTGGTTTGGGTATGTACGGAGTAGCAAAATCGTAAATTTCATGATCATCTGCGTGGAGAAAAACACAGAATTCAAGGAGAGCTATGATCACCTGGAGATCCTGGCTTAATCTCATTGATATCAAATCCACCTTCATCTTTATCTTCAGAATCTGATGTAACACAATGGCATGGAGCATCACATCATAGTAGACAAATACATACATTAGTATAAGGGGAACACCAGTAGCACACCCGAGAATCAAAATTGATTTGCAAGAGAAAGTGTGATTAATGGTAAATGTCGCCGTGATCAGCGCAGTATTCGGAAAGACAAAAGAGAGCCATTCCAGGGTAAAGACCATGTAACCCAGCCCTAGAGCTGACCAGTGAGCAGTGAAGCTTTCTACGAAGAAAAACTTATATATAGCCAGGCTACTAGTACATTGGTAGTATAGATCATTCAACAGTTGCAAGACTAGAACCAGGATAATATAGATATCTTAGCCCCATAGCCACAAGGCAGCAAAATTGATAACCACTTTTAGCACCTCCGCGGCCAAAGATCCATTGCCCATGAAATCATTGGGAAAACATCTTTTGGCATTGGCCCCCATGTTCACCAACTCAGCAACTGTGAAAACGCTAGGGCCAATAGAAACAAACATACCAGGCCGGACGTTCTCCCTAGGAGGTTTTTGCGACATCAATCGATATATGAAGGCGGACTACACCATCAGCGAAACTAGGAAACCAACTCCCTGAATGATTGCGCCGCCAATTATAATTAGCAATGACTGAGAAGGTTCAAGCTTTGAGCTCAACACACCGGCATGGGGACCGATTATTAGTAAAGGGTATGCAGAAAATATCCAAATTGGCGTCATTTAGGCAACGGTGAACGTTTGGATTGACCATCTAGTTTGTCTCAGAATTTTGAGGGTATTGCAATATTGCTAGAGGAATTAGACCTGCAACAAAAGGTATATACTAGCAGAGAAGATAATAGCAAGACATGTATTAATTCAGAATAATACTTCAACGGTATGTGCAAGCCAAGGCCCTGTATTGTCTAGCCTATACTATATTGTGATTCTGAGTGGTAACTATTGTAAGAGTAGATAGGAAATTACTTGTTATTCTTAGTTATTATTATTAGTATAGCTTTTGTCAAGGGGCGGACTCAGATAATAGAAAAGCAGAGTTAATATGTTCAGACAGATAGTAAATAAAGATAAATATAGATAATAAATAAGAATATAACTTAAAGAGCTATAATTAGAACTAAAATCTATAGAGTATTTATATTATTAATAATAAATAATGAGATTTCGCCTGGTGGCTATCGCGAGCGTAGATTCGAAATTGCCTGTCCTTCTTAGCTACTATTGCTAGTATAGCCTTATATACATGATTACAGTATCTAATTGTCTGATAGTATCAGGTAATTCCTGTAACGATAGGCTGTTGCTATAGATATGGTCTAATATCTATAGCATTCCACTAAGGATCCTTGCCTACCGTTTGTAGCTGGTTGGTATCAGCCTTAGGGACGTAGCTGGGATTGCAATAATAATAATAAATAAAATGTCATAGTGCCAGCCTGAATTACTAGTTCTGCTATAAGGAAGAGCTTGGTAGTTAAGATAGTGTAACTAGATCAAGGCTTTATATTTATAAAGATAGATCTTTTAATTATAGAAGAAATTATTACTAAAATCTTAAGTTCTAGATATTATTTATAAAGAATTAAATATTTTTATTTTATAATATACTTAGTAAGTATCTATAAGTATTAGCTTAATATTCTTATAATTATCTTTTTTTTTAGAGATTTTGGTTCCCAAAGTCTAGTTTTTATAAAAGAATAATTATTTTTTTTCATAAATTATGTGATTCCTATCTGATGTCAGCTATCTACCCACTGAGCTAAAAGGTTCAATGAAATGACTTGATAATATCAAGTTATTTGTATAGATAATATATATACTAGTGATTTTATATTGATTACACTTATATCTTATATATCTAGTATACTTAGGATTATATTCTTTTTTACTTAGAATAAGCTTGGTTACAAGCTTATAATAAAGATAGAATAAGTTAAATTAATATATATAAAAATCTTTAAAGACTCTTAGTTAATAATTATAAAGATTTATTAACTATAAGGGTGCCAAGCTAATACTCGTGGGTGCTTACCAAGTATACTATAAAATAAGAATATTTAACTCTTTCTAAGTAATATCTAGAACTTAAGATCTTAGTAATAATCTTTTTTATAATTAAAAGATTTATCTTTGTAAATATAAAGCCTTGATCTAGTTATATTATTTTAATTATTAAATTTCTTTTTATAATTTTGTTACTTATAATCATAAGATAGTTTAATTAAATATAATATATAAAGAAATCTAATTAATTATTTATAATATTTCTTTACTAGAAATATTTATTTATAAAAAAGAAATTAGTACTAAGATTAGTATTATAAAAAAAATCAATATTTTTTTTTATAAATTATAAGAAAGAATTAATTTATTATAATAATTTATAAAGCTTTAAACTAATCTAGAGCTTATATAAAAATATAATTATAATATTTTTAAAGAATTAAAGATAAAATAATTAACTATACAAAAAATAGATATTTATATTTATTTATTATAACTAAGTAAATATTATACTATATATATTTATATATAGTATTATATATTTATCTCTAGCCAGAAATCTACTATAGAAATAAATAACTAAAATAAAGATTAAAAAATTAAGATTATAATAATCTATTGTGATTCTGAGTGTACCGGGTACGTGAGATACAAGTGTAATTGGTATGGGATCGCTGGTATATATACTATCTATACAAACAACTTGATATTATCAAGTTATTTTGTTGAATCTTTTAGCTCAGCAGGTAAATAGCTAACATTAAGATAAAATCATATCTAACTTAATAATTAGTTAGAACTCGGGTGCCTAGAGACTACCTAGATTTAATTCTTAGAGAGGCCATTCTTTAAGAATTGAATAATATATATATAGATTATATAATATTCTTCTAGTTATATAACAAAGACTGGCCCTAAAGCCTTAAAAATATATAAATCTTGATATCTCTGATTAAAAATCTATACAAAGCTTAGTTAATAGATCTTTATAATTGCTAACTAAGAATCTTTAGAAATCTTTATATATACTAAGTAACCTATTCTATCTTTATTATAAGCTCGCGGCCGAGCTTATTCTAAGTGAAGAAAGATATAATTCTAAGTATACCAGATATATAAGATACAAGTGTAATTAATATAAGATTATTAGTATATATACTATCTATATAAATAACTTGATATTATCAAGTTATTTTGTTGAATCTTTTAGCTTAGTAGGTAGATAGCTAATATTAAGATAGAATTATACTATTTAGATTATATTTTTAATAATCTATAAAAAAATAATCTATTAATCTTTTATTATAAATATAACTAGAAAGAATTTTAGAAGTTTTTTAAAATATAATTAAAAATTTTTATAAATTATTACTAGAAAATCTAGTTATATTTATTATAAACCAGATCTTATAATAATAAATCTAACTTTATATATCTTTAATATTAAATAAAAATATAAATAAAGTTAGAAATAAAAATCAAAGATTTTTTATAAATCTAGCTTTATATATTATTTAAATTCTTTTTATAACTAGTTAAATAAAAAATCTATAAGTAACTAATCTTTCTAATCTTAGATAAAAATTTAATATCTTTTTTTATAAAATTAAGATTTAATATTTTAGACTTGTTATTTATAAGTTTAAATAATTCTAGTATAAATAGTTCTAGAATCTTAGATTTAAACTTAACTTTTTTCTTATCTATAATAGATAAAAATAAAAGGTTTATAGTAAAGATTATAAATTTTTAAATATATAATCTAACAAAGATAAAAAAAATAATTATAAAAAAGAATTTATAAAGAACAAAGAATCTATATAAAAAAAATAATAACTATTTTGGATATAAGAAATCTAGATATTTTATAAATAAATATCATACTAAACTTCCTGAAGAATTACAATAATTTGTAATTTATATTATAAATAAAGTAATATCTCTAGAATTAATAAATAAAATAATAATATTTTATTCTAGTTTTTATCTAATAGAAAGATTTATTCTATAAGTAAAAAAGTCTTTTTTATAATAAAATCTAAAGAAAATATAAATATTAATTAATTTAAATACTAAA
>ML739271.1:0-33889 GCA_009193565.1 Aspergillus coremiiformis | reverse complement strand
AATCGAGCCGCTAGGTGTGGAGCCGCTGGGGACAGAGCCAGAGCTGCCAGGAATCGAGCCACTGGGTGTAGAGCCAGAGCTGCCAGGAATCGAGCCACTGGGGCTGGAGCCGCTGGGAATCGAGCCGCTGGGAATCGAGCCGCTGGGAATCGAGCCGCTGGGAATCGAGCCGCTAGGTGTGGAGCTGCTGGGGATAGAGCCAGAGCTGCCAGGAATCGAGCCACTGGGTGTAGAGCCAGAGCTGCCAGGAATCGAGCCACTGGGGACAGGGCCGCTGGGAATCGAGCCGCTGGGGGCAGAGCCACTGGGAATTGAGCCGCTGGGCGTAGAGCCAGAGCTGCCAGGAATCGAGCCGCTGGGGGCAGAGCCACTGGGAATTGAGCCGCTGGGCGTAGAGCCAGAGCTACCAGGAATCGAGCCACTGGGGACAGAGCCGCTGGGGACAGAGCCACTGGGAATCGAGCCGCTGGGGATAGAGCCACTGGGTACAGAGCTGCTGGGAATCGAACCGCTGGGGCTGGAACCACTAGGGATAGAGCCACTGGGAGTAGAGCCGCTAGGCGTGGAACCACTGGGGATAGAGCCGCTGGGTACAGAGCCGCTGGGAGTAGAGCCAGAGCCACTAGGAATCGAGCCACTGGGGCTAGAACCACTGGGGACAGAGCCACTGGGAGTAGAGCCACTGGGAATCGAGCCGCTAGGCGTGGAACCACTGGGTGCAGAGCCACTGGGAATCGAACCGCTGGGGCTGGAACCACTAGGGATAGAGCCGCTGGGAGTAGAGCCAGAGCCGCTGGGAGTAGAGCCAGAGCCGCTGGGTGCAGAGCCGCTGGGAATCGAACCGCTGGGGCTGGAACCACTAGGGATCGAGCCGCTAGGCGTGGAACCGCTGGGAGTAGAGGTGGCAGGAGAAGAGACGGCAGGAGAAGAGACGGCAGGGGAAGAGACGGCAGGAGAAGAGACGGCAGGGGAAGAGACGGCAGGGGAAGAGACGGCAGGGGAAGAGACGGCAGGGGAAGAGACGGCAGGGGAAGAGACGGCAGGGGAAGAGACGGCAGGGGAAGAGACGGCAGGGGAAGAGACGGCAGGGGAAGAGACGGCAGGGGAAGAGGTGGAGGAGGGAGTGGTAGAGGTGGAGGCGATAGGAGTAGGAGCAGAGGGGGAAATGTTGTGCGTGCCAGAGCTGATATCGCAACCAGAGATCCACTGGATGAGAACACGCACAATCTTAATGTCTATCTCAATAGTAGCAGCACCACCAGAGATAGCAGCGAGTTGAGCACGAGCGTCGGGGGAAATGGAGACCACGCTCTCTCCAGAGAGGAGGATAGAGATAACACCATGAAGGCTGGTACCGATAACAGTGTCGACGGTACCACTAAGGAACGAGGAAACTTCAGTTTGCATACTACCGCTCAGATCAACTGCGACGTCGGCAGACACGGCGAAACTAAGCCAGAACAGAACAACAGACTTGAGTTGGGCGCCAAGGCGGCAGTCGGAGCCAGAAATCCAGACAGCCACGGAGGTACGGATTTCAATACTGAGATCAGCAGCGATGCCACCCGTGGCACAAGCCTTGAGAGCAGTAACGATCTCAGCGTCAAGGTTGGCAGAAATGTCAGCCTCGAGGAAGCCAGAGAGGGAGGTCTGAGCACTAGCGTCCAGAATTCCAGACTCTTTCACGAAGCTGTAGGTAGCAGCACCAGAGGAGATAGTAGCCAAACCACCAGAAGGGACAGAGCCACGAGAGACGACACCGGTTTCAGCCTTACCGTCCAACCAGGCCAGAACAGAGACTTTCAACGAAGCACTTAAGGAGCACTCCGAGCCAGAGAGCCAAGCCTTCATGGAAGCCGTGACATCCACAGAGAGATCAGCGACAATACCACCGCCAGCACAGAGGGAAAGACCAGCCCTGACGTTGACATCAAGAGCAGCAGCCTGGCGTCCGGAAAGGAAGGCAGACAAGGAAGTCTGACTGGAGCTGCTAAGAACAACTTCGGCAGCGAGATCGGCTGTGGCGAAGATACCTTCGAGAGTCACATAAAGTGCACCCTTAGAGGCAATGTCGGCACATGCGGGGATGAACAATGACAGTCCAGAACAGACATGCACAGACAAGGTGGCAGACTCTTCGCCTTGTGCCCAGGCCAAAACCGCTGCTTTTAATGAGGCATCGAACTTGGTGTGAGGCTTGAGATATGCAGTCAACTCTGCACGTGCGTCGGCGTGAATAGTGCCTGCTTTGCATCCCAATGCACCACCCTGGAGAGCCGCAGCTGCATTGGCGCTGATTCCCTCGAGGACAGATACTGGAGTGTGACCGCTACTACCGAAGAGGAGGCTAATCATATGGGACACACCCTTGTTGACATCTTCAACACCCCCATTGATATCATCAAGCCCCTTGCCAATGTCCCACAAAACGGGTTCAAAAGAACGGCTCTGGAGACCAGTGGGGATTCTGGGGAGAGCAGCAACTGAGCTTGCCAAACCGGCGAGCAGAACAAGTTGGTTAGCACGCATTGTGCGATACAATCAACGAATGTGCGGTGCAGATCCAAGAAGACGTCAGCGAAAGACTTCTCGAAGGAGTGCAGAAGATAAATTAGAAAGAAAAAGGCTGAATGTTCTCAGCCGAACTTGCTTAAGGACAGACTGATATAAAAGAAAAGAAAGGACAATATCAAACAACAAAAATGAAAGGCAGGCCCCAATTAAAGAGACCAAGTGAAGCGATGAACAAAGGCTTGAGGTTTAGAGAGAGGTGATCTCCACTGGGGTTTATATACCCCTGAGGTGTCTGCTTCCATGGTTACTACTACCTCGTGCGATGGAGACCGCACCCCCAGCCCGGATTCCTTTCATTGGAACTTAGCACACGGCCCCTGGGAGTAACTGGAGTAGACAGAGCCATCTGCGATGGAGCCGGATCTTCAAGGCCATGTTAGCCGGGTGGATCCCTAGCTGCCAGTGGGAACCAAATGACACTGGGCTAACGTTTAATGTGGAAATCTTCGAAACACGCCAACTTAGCAGGACAAGAATCCTATTTCAGGCAACGGCGTAACGGGGTTAGCTAACTAGGAGGGTATGAAATCCGAACTCTGCGGGTCAGGCTACACATCGGCAACTTGCCCAGCATTCTCCAGAGTCCAGCAGTCTGCGGGATAGTACAGAGGTCAGACCGGATTGCTCCAGTCACAGACCAAGGGTCCCTTCAGGCTTCTTAACTCATCGGCCCTAACTCGTCTCAAAAGGGATTAGTACGATGAAGCCATTGATTAAATAACATGTTAGCGTCAAAGCATGGTAGTAGAAGTCAGACGGAAGCCGGAGGAAAGAGTAAAAATGAAAAATAACCATGCACTACAGGGGGACTAGATCCACACACATTGCGTCGTGTTCAACTTCCTCCAGGGGTTGGAACTTGCCTAGGTGCTTAGTAGCCCAGGTATCAACAGAATGCAACGGTCTTAGTGCTAATTCTGACCCATAACAAAAGATCACCCACTCTCCTTTGCATAAGGAAAGACGATCATCATCGAACCATTTCTGAGCTGATCCATGGACGATCAGCACGACCGATGTTTTACCCTCAGCTCGTTACTCCCACTAGATAGATAAGCTTTTCCTCGGGTGAAGGCAGCATGAAACGTGAGGATTGTGGTACCCGAAAGTGCTTCTCCAAATATGTAGGAGATGGAATATGAGGGAGGTCATGGAGACAGAAAAACGTTGTGGTTAGAATATCTCTGACATGTTGCATAAAATACGTTAAAACTCCGGCTGCTGAAAAGGGAGAACTCGGATGAAAATTCTAGTGTAGTATGTATATGCATACATACAATCAGAACAAATGTGATCTTATCCACCTGGTCATTGTCACCGTTAATAGAGGTAGGAATGCCAAATATAGCAGCAATGATTTTCTCCAGGGAAGGAAGGAACATCCTCATTTAAAAAAAGAAAAAGAAAAGGGTATTCCCCATACGGAGTCTTGTAACTTGTAGGAAGAAAGGAACCCCCGGACCCCCAGTACGTCTGAAAATTGGGAAATTGACTTACTCGTTTGGACACTAGTCAGGGACCAAAGCTGGCAGTGCAGTAGATTAAGTAAGAGTCTTGGCTTGCTTCGCCGTCGACTCTCGGGTCTCAATTCTCGAGACTTTAGAAAGAAGAATTCTCCGTATGAGAGTCGAGGCATATCGACTGACAGTACTTCGTACTCCGTAGCATGGAATGAACTGACAATCGTACACGGTAAAATGAGACCTACAGCGGTCTAGGCCATTTTTGCCATCATAGTCCTCAATACTTAGTTGAACAAGTATTGAGAATCCTCCTGATAGATCATTGCCCAAAGAAGGCCGTTCTACTAGGCGTCCATGCGTCCATGCGTTTTTACGGCCATTGTTTGTTCTTAAGGCTCCACTCCCCTTCCGTCTGCAGTGGCAGGGTCAAATTGCACTCTCAGTGACCAATTTTCGAGCGATGAAAGCAAATCTGGGAAGTTAAACTCAAGACGGGACTCAAGGTTGTGCAATTCTGTAACATAAGTGGAGGACTTGCGATGGGTTCCGAGTTGTACTAGTTTCATCACCTTCGCAGGCTGATCGGGATCTTTAAATGAGAACTTCAAGAAAGAAACCTAGAGACGCCTATCTTTATATCGGCGTGCTAACTTATTTTGGTCACAGTTGACAGATGAGTTCATGACTTCCAGTCATTCAGATAAACTTATCAGCTAAGACTTGTCGTGACTGACGGAGGAATCTGTTGGATGTAAGTAGTAGTATAAGAGTTGTTGAGGAAGTTGAAAACATGGGGTGTTATTGAGCAGTAAGTAGCTTTTGGCGGCAGGTGACTCTCAGGTGGTCTACGGAGTATAGCAGCCTGTGAATACAGCAAGTAAGGTGCTGTATGTATGGCGGCAGTATGTATGTATGTATGTACAGTGTACGGAGTACGTACACAGTACATCGGAGTACGGAGTACCTGTTACTAACTACTCCGTAGACTCAGCACAATGAAGTCCATTTAGTAGTACTATTTTTTTTCTCTGCCATACACACATGATCCTTCTATGTATATACTGCAGCAGTGAGATAAACTTCTACTGCGGCCCTATCCATTGGATTATCACTTCCATTATTTCTCAAGTGGCAGCAGAGACTATTTACGGCTGCAGTAAAACAAGCGTCGTAAGCCTTGAGTGTGAGTTTCAGGTACTCCGTAACAAAAAACAAAGGATCCACCTAAAGATTGAACTGAGAGAGGAAATGACTTCAAGAAAAAGTGCTTTATTTAAGAAAGTTTAGCCTGACACGACATAGTACTATATAATACTACTTGTATACTCACTGTCAGAAGGTATACTAGTGGTTCAGATCACAGAAGGACACAAGGTACACTAGTACTCATACTTGTCAACAATGTATGTATACTATACCATCCATGATGTACTCCGTTAGTACTGTAGAAATCGGACGACTGCAATAACTTATGTTGTTTGCATGTTTCGTTGTTGTCGTCCCACCATTGCTGTGGCAACGTATAATCACGTGAGATGGTACCCGCCTTCCCAGCCCCCCCGTAACGTTGTTTCTTCGACGAGTACGAAGTACGATTGTATATACAACAAGCAGAAGTCGACAAACCGACGGCGAGCACCCACCTGTTTTTCTTCGGCAGTGGGACCGACGCATTGGCGGACACGCGTCCATGTGGTCTCGCATTGAATCGCTATAATGGCCTCCACAAATTCCCTGTCCGCAGCATATACGAGTGGTCTCCGTCGACAGCCGTCGTCCCGACAAATGTCTCGCGCCCCGACCTCTCGTTCCGGTTCCAGACGTACATCGCCGGAGATACAGGACTCAGTCGCACTCAGAAGCAATGAAATATCAATATCCAAGCGTTATTCGGCCGGCGACAGCTCGGATGACGAGGTACCAGAACCCAAATTTAGTGCGTCCGTCAAAGCCTTGCTCGACGAAGATGGCTTGGACATTTCTCCCCGTCTTCACCAAAATGGTCAAATCGATCACAACCAAAGTGATCGCGTATCTCTAGCGCCCACCAGTCAAGAGAAGCGCTCCCGAACAACATCTCCCAACGATCGGTCGACAGGGAGCCCGGCGCCTCGGGTGGTTCGCATAGGACCGGGTCTGACTAGTAGTGCAAGATTTAGAAGAGAAGGGTCACATCTTTCAGGCAGTGAGGATGTCGACTCTGAAGCCAGGGGGTCCTCGCATGATTTCGTTACGCCAGCTCCAAGGCATCGGAGTGTTCGTATTACGGGGTCACGTAGTAACACACGATCTCCGGCGTCCGTATCGCCCTCTCAGAGGCGATCTGCTGATAGGAGATCCGTGGAAGAGAATGATAGCGCAAGTCGCCCAGAAGATGGGAGGAGGGTAAAATACGAGGATGATTATGCTCCACGTGTGGGAACCGCATCAGTACTTCGGAGTCGCAATGGTGAGGACTTGGGCATTCATAGCTCGCTACGTGTGAAAAGAGTAGGAAGATTGACAGGAACATTCTTGAATGGACCTGCGAGAAGGGGCGTTCTTCGGCGGCAAAGCGAAGAAAACAATGATCTAGATAGTTACAAAGACACGAATCCTGATGGAAACTACGACAACGATGTCTATCAATACAAGACTACGACGAGAATGTCATCACCAAAAGTATCATGGGCAGACCCCGATCCCCCGCACAGACACGAAGGATATCGTTCATTTGAAACTGCTGGCATTCCAACGAGCGAAGGGCCCTTCTCCAGGTCCTCTTCTCCGAAATCTTATGGATCACACTCTAAGTCAACCCCTGGCTCATCAGAGGCATCATCAAAGCCTTCAAGTGCGAAGGATCAACCTGTTTTCAAAGTCCCTCCTCCACCCACATTACCTGCAGCTCGAGATCAAGAGAACGAACCTCCACCGACATTCAAGCGGGTCAAACAACAAGGGTTCAATATGCTTGACAAGCCAGAGAAGCTCTCAGTTGTTTATGGCGATGAGAAGAAAGAAAGTATAGAAACGCCAGCTGGAAATTCACCCAGACAGATTTTGTCGGCTCGAAGTAACAACACGCCACATAGACCGGCCCCTCCTCCTCCGAAGATGTCTGTGCTTGAGACGGCTACAGCGACAGGAGGCGCAGCAACGGCGTCTTCATCCCGCAAAAAGCGCAATCAGGTATCGGTCAATCACAAGCCGTTCACCCGGCTGGATTGCATTGGTCGAGGCGGAAGTTCCCGTGTGTATCGAGTTATGGCTGAAAACTACAAGATATTTGCCCTGAAGCGAGTGAATTTAGAAGATGTCGATCCGGTAACATTGACGGGCTACAAAGGAGAGATTGATTTGCTCAAAAAATTAGAAAATCTGGACCGTGTTGTGCGTTTGTTCGACTGGGAGTTGAACTCGGACAAGCATAGCCTTAGTGTCCTCATGGAGATCGGAGAGTCTGACTTGGAAAAGATCCTCACCTACCGATTGAATGCCGAGGATGCAATTTTTGACATTAACTTTACTCGATATTACTGGAAGGAGATGCTTGAATGCGTCCAAGCTGTCCATAACTACAACATCGTTCACTCGGACTTAAAGCCTGCAAACTTTCTTCTTGTACAAGGGAGACTGAAACTGATTGATTTCGGAATTGCGAACGCGATCCAGGACAATACAGTCAACGTGCATCGTGAACAGCAAGTTGGCACACCGAATTACATGTCGCCAGAAGCTTTGATCGATTCGAATGCATCCCTGGGGTTGCCGGCAAGCGTTGGAAAGGTGATGAAGCTTGGTAAGCCGAGTGATGTTTGGAGTTTAGGCTGTATCCTCTACAAGATGGTGTACGGTCAACCGCCCTTTGCGAAAATCGCCAAATACTACGAGCGCATCCTGGCTATCCCAAACCCAAATGTGAAGATTGACTTTCCTGCTTTTGGAGTTGGAGGGGTGTCTATTCCCCCAGGATTGATTCGAACGCTGAAGGGATGCTTGCAACGTGATCAGACCTTACGACAGACTGTGGATGAGCTCCTAGCTCAGAGGGACCCATTTTTATACCCTGAAGCACAACTTGAAGGAGCGGTCCCAGTTACTCAGGAAATGCTCAACAGGATTCTGATAAATGTCGTAAATCACTGCAAGATCCGCGGCATACCTAAAGATGAAGAACTCGCCGCCTGGCCCGCTGGATTTTTTGCAAAGATCAAAGCGGCATTGGAAGAGAACGCATGACGACACTCGGTTCGACAATTATTTCCTTTGTTTTCGTGGGCCTTTTTGGTACTTCTTGTTTGATATCCTGGATGATCCGATGATCCGGCGTTCATGTCTACCTGTTGAGCTGGTTCTGTCCAGTGTTGAGTATTTCCTTTGTCCTACACTTCTTGGATCTATAATTTTACCTTTTGGGTATATTGGTTTGGTGTTTTGAGGACGCGTTTGAGCATTGTATACGGATCTTTTGCCGCACAGGGTTTGCATTGGAAGCTGTGGATTCAGCGTGGGCTTGGAGTTCAGGGATACTTGGAATATAAAGATTTCTCCGAGATATATCCTTGTGCATTGTCAACCAACATGGTGAACGTAGTCAATAGGGATAGTATCTAATTCAATCGTCCGGATAACTGGATCCAATGAATAAGTTGTATATCTCCTTGCTCCATACCAGTAGAGTATTGTAGTTCTAGTCAACAACGGCCAGAGGATGAAGCTCTATAAGCCAGTAAGAAGTACTCCGTACTGGACTAGTAGCTATCCAGCCGGCCGAAATTATTCGGATTCATTCCAACGCTGGCCGCCTTCCTACTGAGCTTTACGTCACGGGTGAACCGATGTCCTGATCCATACGTATATTCCGCCAGAGCGAATTTGCAAATGATCTACCGATCGAGCTGGAAGACGATACTTTTGACAAAAACGACATACTGCGCGCCTCGAACGCCGCCGGCGAATAGACCGAAGAAATAAGGGAAGAAAGAAAAGGAAGGCAAAGGCGGAAACTTCTATGACATCAAAATGGTATCGAAGATGAGAATATGAGGTGGAGCTGATTCGTGAACGGTGACGGTAGAGTCATTAAACGAGGAGAACACTAAATGTTCACAGTTAGTTATATGTGTGCTGGGCAGACAAGTTCTGGGGGTTAGAACGTACGCATTGACGCATCCGTCATTTTCAGGGTTCTGGAGGCGAAAGGTTAGCATGTCGGCCTTTGTTCATTAGGTGGATTTGACGGGCTTATTTACGTTGGTTATCTGCGCGTATCTTCCCCATACCACCTTGCCACTGGTTGTTACCAAGCCTAGCTCTGAAACATTCACTTCGAGAATCTGCGTTTTGGAAAAGTGAGCCAATCTCCAGCGGAAGATCATCGGCAACAGAAACTTACCGTTCCCTTGGTCAAAACACCCAGCGAGGTGTAGAGAGGGTTCTGGGGGTTCTTTTTGACGGAGATAATGGGTAGTTGGACAGTGACGCCCAGCTCCGGGCTAACGAGCAGCCATTAGTAAAAAAAAAATCATCCTTGCCTAAAACAAGGAGCAGGAATAAGGGCACATACTGGGTGACATTGGCTTTCTTGTAACGCAAACCCATGGGCCTGATGAAACGTTCACGCTTAGGGTTAACTCTGGTGAAATCGTTGCCGACGAAAGTAGGCTTCGTGATCATTCTCTTCCAGGACTTCTTGTGCGTCTTCTTTCCGGTGTTGACAACCTTGAACATCTCCTCCTCACTGATTCCCTTGACCTTCGGCAACGGCACCGAGAACTTAGCAGCCTGCTCCTTACGCTTATCCTTGATGGCGCTAGACAATGCCTTCGCATTGGTTGCCTGGGAACGGTCAAGCAGGTACTGTGGCAAAGGCGTCTTGGATGGCTCGTCGGGCGCCGAGGATTTGAGATTCTTCTCCTCCTGCGCCTTGATACGCTTCCTCATCTGGATCTTCTCGGCATGGCGCTTCTGTTGGTACAGCTTGGCCCTCAGACCACGCAAATTCTGGGCATCCTTGGACTGTTGATGGGCTTCACGGGCTTGGCGCTTGCGGACTCGCTCGTCATGGTCAAGACGCTTTCCGTGCTGCTTTTGCCAGCGCTCAATATATCTGAAGTTGGTCAGCACGTTGCGCTGGGGGAATAAATAAGAGGCAGGAAGGCGAACTCGTTCTGAGGCTGTAGTGTGAGAAATCCGTTAGTAAACCGTCTTCTTTTTGTATATAAAAATCTCCGAAAGGGTGCCACATGACCAAAATAACTCAGGGCATCATTATAAGTGGTCAAGTTAGCTGACTATACGACGTACCATGATTAATAGAACCTGAGGGGTTGAGTTGATCTGGAATTCTGGATTTTGGTCAAATCAGTCGGCGGAGTAGAAAAAAGTTCGATGCGAGTGGCTTGGTATCGATAAATCACGTGAGGTCATGAACTTTCCTCATAGAAAGAGAAGAGAAAAGGAAAATTCACTTGAGCACCTGGAAAAAGCCAGTAGAATGCATGAAACCAGGTCATTTCCTCCTACCCAGATAGAGGCTTTCGGTCAATCTCCAGTCAATCGGATTTAAACCCCCATCTATTCATTATAAACAGGTATCGACACCAGCCACATCACGTGCCCAGCCATATCAGGATCCACGGGAATTTCTCGCGGCGTCGAGTTTGGACCGAAGAACAACGGCCATTGAGACCTCAGCTTTACCGTTTCCAATTCCAGAAAAGCAAGTACAGGATTACAAGAGATCAACAATTCCGCCATAACCACACAACCATGTTCTCTCGAACGGCGCTGGCAAGAGCCTTCGCACTGCCAGTCGGGCAGCAGTCCGCTCGGCCTCTCACCACCAGCTTCGGAGCCTGTCTTCGTCAAGCATCAACGACGACCATAAGTTCGCAGTCACACCCTGAGCAACCCTCAGAAGCACTGAGCGCAACAGCAGGCGCTCCACCCACCACACCCAGCCAACAACCCCCCATCTCCACACCGTTGAACACCGCCGAAATCCCAACCAAACTCCCCGTGGCCCCGACCTTCAGCTCGCCGTTAAAAGTGACCAAATCCCTTCTTGAGAAGTTGCCGTACCTGACGACCCAAAAGCCGCACTTCATTACGGCTCACCTGCACGACAGACCGTACCTCCTCACGGAAGGCGATCACCTCCGCCTCCCTTTCTTGATGCCCAAGGTGAAGCCCGGCGATATCGTCCGGTTTAATCGGGCGTCTGTTCTGGGATCTCGGGAATTTACGCTCAAGGGAGCTCCGTATCTCGATGAGCGGCTCTTTGAGTGCCGGATGCGTGTGATGGGGGTTGATTCGGAGCCGTTGCGGGTGATGGAGAAGACGAAGCGAAGACAGCGACATGTGAAAACGGTGCGCAGTAAGCATCGGTATACGCTGCTGAGGGTTATGGATGTCAAGGTGAAGACAGCGGAAGAATTACTGCAGGAGGGTGCCATTGTTGTTGAGGATGCGGAGGGTGTGTCCGGTGGGGAGGTCCAGGCATAACTTGTTTCTCTACTTGAAAGGAAAAACTCGATATGAATGATGGAGGATGGAAGGACTTAGGGGAATCCAGTCTTGCATCTTGAATTGAGAGCTCCCCCCCCCGGTCTGGGTTACGACTGGATGGGATCATGATGGTCTTTTTTGGTCTGTTCGATATCTGTTTTTATTGGGCATTGAGACAAAACATGTAACATGTACAGATAGATTATTATTTTTTACTGCACATTGGATGGTGCATTTTGTATTGGTATTCTACATTGCAAATCTGATTGTGATAAAGAGGTTTTTACCATCCGATTCTGATAGGAACTCAAGATCTGTTGATGAATCATTACTACTATATACAAAGCTTTCACCTCCAAACACCCCTATATGTACTGGACAACGCAAAAATGGAACGGGCATATTGCTCATTGAGTGTTCAAGATCTCGTCTGCGATCTTTTCTGCAAGAGCGTAGACCACCGACTGCGGGTGTCCCGGCGGGAGAAAAGGAAAACTGCTCGCATCGACGACGCGCAGACGCTGGACGCCGTACACCCGAGCACTACTATCCAAAACCGCCAAGGGATCCTCCCTCTGGCCCATCTTACAGGTACTGGAGGCATGGTAGACAGTCGTTGAAGTTTGACTGATGAACTCACGGATTTGCTCGTCCGTCGTGACGTTGGTCCCTGGGAAATGCTCGACCGGGTCGGCAACTCCTAGTTCAACGAGCTGCTCCCATACCTGGCGACCGCGTTTGAACCCCTGAATGGCGAGCTCCATGTCAGTGGAATTCACGTACCACTGGGGATCAATGAGGGGCAGGGTGTTCATGTCCGGTCCTGCCAGGGAGACCGTGCCGCGGGACTGTGGTGCAACGAGAGCGGTGCTGATCGTGGCATAGTTATAGCCATCTGCCGGATCGGCGGTTTGCCTGTTGAAGCCGTTGCCCAGGTAAGCGGCGACGGTAAGCCATTCCAGTTCAGGCCAGTCGTCTGGAACCGTCGAGAGGGCTTGGAGAGACTGATCGGATAGCTGGGAACGGTACGGCTGCGGAAGCTTCTCCCACCCGTAGTAACTGGACGAGAAAATGGAGAACGGGCCAGACGCATTCTGCAGGTATTGCTGCGTCCATTGCGCCGCGAGGGTTGCGTTATTGATTGACGCAGATGCAGTTTCAACATGCACACGGCGCGAAGACCCAAACATCATATGGTCTTGCATATTCTTGCCGACACCTGCTAAGTCGCTAATGCAAGGGATGCCAAACTGAGAGAACTCGTCACAAGGACCAATTCCGGAGACCATCAATAACTGAGGGGATTGAAACGCCCCGGCAGATACAATGACTTCTTTGCGAGCTGATAATGTGAAATTGACTGGTCGGGTGCCAAAACTCCCGCCTGTGGAAACGTGAACGCCGGTAGCGACCTGATCGGCGTCAAAGAGAATCTTTTGTCCCAAGGTGTTCTTGTACACCACTACATCTGCGCTGTCCTTGAGGGCACTTTGCAGAAAGCTGGACTCGGACGACGATCGTTGTGCATTCTTAGGGTTGATCGTTGACGTCGCATACGCAGAGCCCAAGAGCTTGCCACTGTTGAACCCATCAATTTGGGTCATCCCGAGAGCAATATACGCCTTGCGCGCATAGGTGCCAAATTCATCGACTTCGTTGCTGAAAGATATTTCCAGAGGGCCCCCGGAAGGGCTGAAAGCGTCGTTCGCCTGGGTGTTGGACATATCGGTATAGGCAGCGTGGTCGGGAGGTGTATAGTGACCGGACCTCTTGAAGAAGGGGAGCATATTGGGGAACGTATAGCTCTGGTCACCTACCTCGTCTGCCCATTTCTGCATACTGTCTGATGTCGGCCGTTGATATAGCAGGAAGTTCCTCGCGGAACTTCCCCCGAGAGTCTTGCCTCGCGGGTAGTGATGGGCGCGATTGTCTGTCCCGGGCTGTGGCTCAGTATTAAGGCCCCAGTCCACAAGCGGTTGGTAGTCGTCTGGCGACCACCCCGTGAAATAGGTTGAATACCCAGGGACGATTGAGATATTCCCATTGTCGACCTCGTAGAATCCGCCGGCCTCCACGACAGCAACGCTCAGGTTCGATCCCTTTTGCGCCAATCGGCTGGCAATGGTCAACCCGGCCGTTCCGCCGCCCACGACCACATAGTCGAAGGTCGCGTTGGCTCCAGGAATACCAAATGAGGTCCCCAAGAGAGGTCCCGGCTGCTCATTACTGAACAGGTTGACCTGGGGGTCAAGGTGTGCAGATGCCATGGCTACAAGGCCTATGAGAGACAAACGCATGGCGATTGAATGTTATGGAGCTCGCTTAAAAGGACCAAAGACTTGCCAGATGACTGAGGATGTCGACCGGACATGAGAATGGGGAAATCGCCATAGAAATAGTACTTTCTGTCTGCAGTGGTGAACGGCCCCCCAGAGAAACTTATCCCGATTTGGGGTCCAAGTTTGCAATATTGTAAGTATTAGTATACTGGAGTAACTTTTCTATGATGCAAGGCGCAGTTTTCTATACAATTTGAAGCCATGAAGGATTTTATCAGACGATGAGGGCTAGTTCTAGATACTAGTAATCCCTCCACATGTACTAGTAGTCATGCTGACTGGATGTAAATATATCGAGAATAGGTAACATCGTCTTCTACCATGCTGCAGCCGTCTATCATTCAACTTCAACATTCGAAGAATGACGGTGATTCTTCTTTGACTCAACAAAACCATGTGGTAGTGTTCCACCCACCGACGCTTCGAGAACACTTTATTGTCGGATACCACTATTGAAAATATACGGACATAGTTAGCTCGATAGTGTATGCAGGATGACTAGCCATGGCGAGCGTTTGGGAATTCTTTGCTGCATGCATGCAGCATCACAAAGTTAGAAGCTTGAGAAGAATGGATCCATAAATTTAGGGCCCGCCCGCAAGTGCGGTGAATGGAAGAAGTCCTTCTCCTCCGTACAATAGTAGTAGCTCAAGAATCCCTTCATTCTCTTCCAGTCTAGACCATGTGAATGGAGTCATGGACTCTGTAGTACCAAACTCTGTTAGGTGTTCGTGACACGCTGGCACATTCTTTCTTTGTTTCAAATGTCCTTAGGAGGGCTGTGCCCTTCTTGATGACAAGGCGGATGCCTCGCCAAGTGGTCGAAGGAGAAATCACTTAAGGACTGGATTCGGAACCACCGCTGATTCGGGGACTTTTTGGGGGGGGGGATCGCGATCAATGAGTATTATATTGCCAGGTCAGTGACGTAGATGATCCATTGTGGTCATATCGGCAGGATCTGATGGGATTACATGTGGTATGAGATGGTTGATATGGAAAGGAAGGTAGCATCTGATATTCCTCCATTATAACATCAAGTTAGAAAGAGGCTTGCATGGGAATTGAATTGATGGAGATACTTGAGTCTCTCACTAAACTACTACTTCGTATTAAACATGCAACTTATCTAAGAATCCATGTATTGTACGGAGTAGCGGGGCAGTGCCTCGGACCTACTAATGATCCGGACTAATCAGAGGTCGCAGCCACGATCTTCTGCTGACATAATCCCCCCCACCGGGAACATGTCATCTGCCCAGGTGATCACCTGGACATAGTCCTTATATTCTATAACCAGCCTGGTTTGGCTGAAGAATCAGAGAGCAACCAGTGATTACTAATATACGAATCACCAGATATCGATTCGAATCTCATCATTATACTGCTCTGTACCAGTCAATAATAGGCAACAAGGACTCCGAGTCATTATTGATTTGGCAAGTCTAACTCGATGGATAAAAAATATAGTACCCAACATGTCGGCGATCTACATGTGAATACTAGTAAATAACCTCACCCCAGGACATGGTGTGATCAATTTCGCAATCAGATGGTGGGGGTCTCGCAATCTCTGGGGGGTTTCATTCGAGGTGCATAAACATGATGTGTATGGCGTGCTTTTGCGAAAGTTCTTCCGTGGATTATCCCATCTAGTGGAAAGAAAATATAAACACTCTCGTGAGACTCTGTGGTTTTGGGGTTGAAGTACAGTACTAATTATGGCTCGTGGTATTAACCCGCTTCATGCTTCAAGTGCTATCTATCCGATCGCCATCCAATCTATCCATAATCATAACCTGAACCCATATATGTACAAGCTTGCCGAAATAGCCATTCATCCATCCAGGGAATGTGATCATAATCAAACATTCATCGTCAAGAGAAAAAGAAACAAGAGGTATTAATCGATAACCGACCTCGCAGTACGCCCAACATCTACTAATAGAACAGAGGAGGTCATCAAGGCATCAACAGAAAGAGTCGTGGAGTAGGCGGCGCTGGAGTCAGACGATTATGTGGGGTGGATGGAAAGAGGTATAAGTGATCATAATGGTGGACTCGCAACATCGGGGAGACTGTCCTCACTGATGGATGTTGCGGGGGAGGCCAGCCCGGATATAACAGACGAGGTGCCCCCGCGCCCGCTGTCAGTTCCTTCGATTCCCAGAATCGTGTTTTCCAACGGAGGGCCTGGACGGGGCTGGTTTACGGTCGGCTTGGCGGCGCTAGTCATCAGCTCGTCGATGCCCGGTCTCTGCGGGACATGCTGATCGATAGTGTTGGCGTTGTCCAAGCTGTCTAGAGCGAACTCCATAAACTCAGCGCTCTTCTTGCTGACGCTCAGCGTCCAGCGGTACTCGCAGAGCCGGAGACGATAGAACTCGGCTTCCTCCTTCGTTGGGGCTGTGATGCGCAGGAGCACCCCAAAAGATCCGATCAGAGCAAAGTTTGTCCGCGATGCAGCCGTCCAGAACGACCGCAGATGCGGCGGCCGAAGCCGATTCACGAAGTCCATGGCTGAGATCAATCGTGTTTTGGCAGCAGAGCGGCAGATATGAGATAGATAGGCGTCGGCCGTGTGCGGAGAGAGGGACCGTACAATACAGCGGTGAAGGGTGATTTCCGTGGCGAAGTAGGACAGATGCAAGGCACCATTGCGGGCATTGTCCTCATTGATAACTTCGAACAGCTCACTGCCCGATTCCATTTTGAGCTCTGCGGGCAGGCGTCCAAACCATTCCTTCAGCCGAATCTGTGCTGGTTTGGCACGTTCCAGGATCATCCGCGTCCGGTTGCCACCGGCAGCTTTGAACTCCTCTATCGCCCGTAGAGTGTAAAATCGATCCAAGATATCGGAGAGGATTGTCGTTAAGGCGACCATATGACAAAAGTAGAGAGGGCCGTGGCCCACGGCATCGTCATCTTGGGGGTCACTCGACGGGAAAGCCTCGGCGAAATCCTGTTCCACCAAATCTTGAACGGTCCAGTTAGGGGACACGATATGGGACGGACGGCCATGAACCAGTGCGGACCATTTGTCCTGCATATACAGTGCCCATGCGAGACGTTTCCGGAGACCCTTTTCCCAAGTCTCCATCCTCCAGCTGGAACAATCCTGATGAAGCCCTAGCTCGAAGCCTGCGGTGACCAGTTGCGCATTCAATGCGTGCGTGGCAATAGTGGATTTCTCCATCAGGAGCACGCCCGCTTGGATTGTTGAGATGGACGCATAGGGTAAAGATTCGGTGAGGAGCTTCAAAGCCGTGCTCTCGAGACGGGTAGCATCGGGTCGTTTCACAGACTGGGAAGCCGGTCCCACATCCACAAACTTCAATGCTAGCACGTAGACGGCAGACAGTAGGAGAGGGGACAAGCCTTGTCGAGCCCGGTAAGACTGACGAAACGAATCCTCCATGAGAATGGGGAATGTTGGATGGATATGTTCGAAAAACTTATCCACCAAAGTGGAGCCATAGGGGGCAACTATGCTCTCAATGGTATCTAGTGAGGCGGATTGCGGAGAATCCGCATGGGACAAGGTGTTAACCATCCGCATAAAGGTGCCGTCGTCGTCGAATTTTCGTACGCGAGACGACGCAATCATGCCTTCGTGGTTCTGGTCCAGGGGGAGGAATTCGAGGAGGGCGGGTTCCAGATCGGTGGTCAAGCCGATGTGCTGGGTTCGCTGATGCCAATACCCTGGCGTGATCCGAGGGTGCGCATTCAATGGCGAACGAGTCAGGTTGGTTTTGGAGGCTGGGGGGTTGGTCGAAGGTCTGCCAACGGGGAAAGATTAGTGTCTTGAGGGTTATCTATATGACGTCCGAAATCGGCCTTTGGATGCCCATTTAAGGCAGGGACAATCCATACCTCTTGGGCGATTCTACATCCTCCAGGACAATATCATCCAATTTCCGCTTTTTGGATTGGCAACTCGTCGCGGATAGAGTGAATGTGCAATCTTGACGGTGAAAATCGCAAGAGTAACATTTATTGACCATTTCGTTCATGGCACATCGACTCTTTCTGCGCACACAAGCGTCACAACTTTGCCCATCCCGACCCGGTCCAGGCACTCGGGGTAAGGCAGTGATAGATGTGGAAGGCGAATGGGACGAGGTAGATGAATTGGCATGCTGGGGTGGATGATTTTGTACACGGGGTAGATGTTGGAACGAGGCAACATTAGGGGCTGGTGCAGCCGTCGAGGCCGACTGCAAAGTGATAACGGCAGCCATTCAACAAAGGTTTCTGGAGCCGAAAGAGATAGGTAATGGGAAGGGTGAGATTCAGAGATAGGAGATAAAAATCTCACGAATAATAGCCGTGATAGGGTTCCAAAAAGGAAATCGGTCATGTAAAGAAACCGGGTCGCTCCGGGGACCGCCAAGGAGTTCCGCAGTACTGAGAACACAGACCAGGATCTCCAAGATACTGGTTATCTGGGGTCTGGTGGACGAAGGAATCTAGTGTCTAGGTATGTGCCTTAGGTACCTAGGTACTAACGTCGGTAGATGATCAACCAACCACGAGCCCACCAACGGATGGAGACTAGGTAGATTGGAATGGCCCGGAGTGGGGGTTTTGACTGGACGTGCGAACTGTAGTAGAGAAGCTTATCAGAGACCGTTGCAGGAATTGAAGTGCCTTTCCATCAATTGTTGTGGTGCAAATGGGCAAGTGGTGATACGTCGGGAAGTACAACTGGAGCGGAACCGGAGTACCAACAGTTTCAAGATAATTCGCAGGAAAGTAAATCAAAATCTGGGGATTGGGGGCGAAAACAAAGGAAAGAATCCAAAAGAATATCACTGATAATCAATGTCAATGATAAAGATCATATCATATTATAATCGAATGTGAAACTGATATCAGAGTTTTGCCCGTAATATCAGAAAGTGGATCGTTCGCGATCATGGAGACAAATCTATCCATCCGATCTGGTCCAATTCACCCATCTATTAGTATCTCTCTCTTTCTCTCTCTCTCTCTCTCTCTTTCTCTCGCTCTCTCAGTCTTCAATCCCTTTCAGAGGTAAGTCAAGGGCAAAAAATGAAAGAAAGAAAAAAAAAAAAAGGAAGGGGAGGGGGAGAAGGGGAGGGATTGGAAGAGAAACAGGAGATCTTGAGATCTATAGAAAGAGAGAAGAAAGAGAAAGAGAACGGGTAGAGGGAAAGGGGAAAAGCGATGGCGAAATATAATCAAGTAATGAGAATGGTACATGGTATACTAGTAAAGATCCAGATGAAGTCCTGGTAGTCATCCAGAACAATCAAAGAACCACCACCTGAATAATGGAGATGCATCAATAATCCCTTCCGGATCTCTCCATACGACGGATTTCCCACACGTAACAGAATAGACTGTTAAGTTCCATCTTGGACGTCATGTTCAATCGCAACTTCTTTTTTGGTTCTTTGCTTTATTGGTACAAGACTGTCGAGATAAGCCTGGCTCAGCTGATTGGGTCGTGGTCATGCTTCTCACCGACTTCGCCTTTTCATATTACGTACTGAAATCCTCGGTGGATCGTCCAAAGACGGAAGTTGAAACTTGTTGCAATCTTTTGTACGGGAAAGATGCATTTTGAAAGACTTGCAAAGCTGGTAGGACGGAGTACTAAGGTAGTAATTGTTATCTAATGGTGATCCGACTTAAGTCTCACGGCAGATATTATAATACTATTGATCAAAGGAACATGATCCATCCGAAAAGAGATCTCGCTAAAACCTCTGGTCCCGGACGTTATATGATTTTAACCGATTCAGATTCAACCTACGGAGTACGGAGTACGGAGTACCTCCTAAGTACCTACCTCCAGCTACCTAAGTACCCGTGACTTCCAGGCTAATGTCCCGTCTGGACCGTCATTCATTACTAAGGCATACCCACCAATCATTGCCACCCGATAACGCAGTTCCTCACCAATCACCGCCTGCAAATTCAGGCAAAATTGGTTTAGTTGTGAGGCCGGCAACGGGGATCTGCCCTGCAGCTCTCTGCGGCTTTTCCCCACAGCTTTCGAAGCCCCATGTGGGGGGTGGTTGAAAGGACGGGAGGTTGAAATTGAAGGTACTTCAGTTCTAGTTACCTAACTGTACCTTACTACCTAGGGACGTAGTACGGAGTACGGAGGTCGGGTTGGTGACGGGATAAAGTTCCACCTCCGTTTGACCAATGTATCCCATTCTATTGGTGGAGGGCCTTTGGGCACCAGTGCGGCGATAAAACTTACGGAGAAATGGTAAAACTCCGTAGCAGGAATCCTTCTAGATGAGTCTCTACATTTAAAGAAACAGAAGAAGAAGAAAAGACATGTCCAGGTTAAGTGTAGGAAACCATCCATGATTCATCACAGCTGGTTAAAAGTCAGACTCATGACTATAATGACTCAGTACATTTAAGTAAAAGGAGATGCATAGGTATCGAGATCTGTCAAGATTGCATGTCATTTGCAGGAGCCAAGATTTCATTACTTAATATCTACTCCGTATAAATGAGAACTTTGAATGAGAATCACAAGGCGGACTACGGAGTACGGAGTAATATTCCTGCAGTGTAAACTTTCATATTCCTCACATTCAAGCCAATAACTACCGGCGGCTATTTATCATTATCAAATCTCTTCTGGTGACCTATGACGGGACTACCGATTGAAGACTATCCCGGTTCTTATCAGGCCGTCAGCATTTCCATATCTCCGTAACTCCGAAGGTCCCGACTCTCTATTATTGTCTCCCCGATGCGGTAATCGAGTATTTTAGGTACCCAACATCACTTGTGTTCCTGGTTAACTTCAACTCCCCAAACTCCATGCTATACAATTACACACAAAAACTCAGTCAAGATGTATAAAAAAAAAAGAAGAAAAAAAGGTATAATATACGCAGGTCAAGCGAGAGAAATAATGACACGACTACTCCGTGAAGTTTCGCAGCTTAGTCAACTCATCCAAAAGCTCCTGTAGGTCGCCATCGGAGATTTTGTGTTGAAGACTGGGGATGAGCGACTTGGCTTCCTCGGCATTATCGCAGCACAAACTCCCTGTCTCCTGGTTAGACTAACGGTCTACATGCATAATCAACGTAAACAGTGGCCCGACTGGCAGGACCTGACAGCACGAAAGCCCAGGAGCCAGGAGCCAAGAAAGGAAGAAAAAGCAAAGGGAAAATGGACTAACCCAATTGTGACCGCTCAAACATCTCCAACTCCGTATGTGAATTGAGCAGTCGTTCAACGGCCTTGATGTTCTCCTCATCCTTGAACCGGGCAAACACTTCCAGATAGTCCAGAGTCTTGGTAAGGTTCCTAAGTCGCAAGAATCATGTGAGCATGATGAAACTCTGCGGCATCGTGAAGACACCGGTCGAGTCCTAGCACTCACTCCGGCTCCTCGTATTTTTTACCACCCCTGCGCTTGTTCTCCAGCACTTTGTTGATGACAAGTCTCGCTTCAGAAAGCGACAAGGTATGTGTATTTTGATCTGCGCCTAACTTCAGTGTTGAGGCGGCTTCGAGCTCGCCTTGGGGCAACGCGCGCTTGCGATGCGTTGGAGGTGGCAATTGAACGCTCATCTTGGGCTGTGGTAGCGTAATACACGAGATACAGGAAGCCGTTTGGTTCGATAAACCGTAGGGTTGATGCTATAGCCGTCCCAAACACTTGAATCTGGATGCTGTTGATAGCACGGGTTCGGGAGAACTCTTGCGGGCGGAGTTTTGCGTCAGCAGTAAAAGGCGGTCTCGTGATTACCGCCTTTGTATGTACTCACAGCGGGCGAATGGAAGCTCACTTATTTATTCATCATAATAATGTCTACAGAGTAAGGGTTGAGCGGAAAGGGTATCAAGTTATGATTGACTATTTTCTTGTCTATCCATAATCTATTCACAGCCCAAACGCCTCCTGCAATGCGATGATCTTCTATGCAACACTCTGCATTATACCTGTCGGAAAGCGACCTCTTTAGGTAGACGGAAACTAGCGCAGAACATTTGCTTGTTGGGGCTAACCAATCTCACATTGTGAATGGCCAGCTCCAGCTCTGCATTTCCACTACCTCCGACTCGATCTTCCGGTGTGATTGTGTAACCAATTCGTTCTGAGATGCGCTTGCAGATGTCATTGTGGTCGTCCACTTCGTTTTCTGAATGACCGGAGAAACAGTAAACATGAACCATCGGAAGGGGGGTTGATGTGTGCGGCGCGAATAGGGTTTCCCTGCCAGCGTAAACACCAGGGAATGCATCGAGGAACTCAATAGCGTTCGCCGGGAGGTTCATCACGTAGTGACCAAAAACACCGGGGCGGTGATAGACCTCTGTTGGGGGAGGAGCCTGTCCTTCTTTTTGGGCACTCCTCCTCTGTTTCTTTTGGATAGCTACAGTCACCGGTTCTGTTTGCAGGAGCTCATTGGCAGACCAGGGAATGAATGCCCTTCCATCCCGATTAAATGGCGTCACAAACTGATCCACCTTGTTCTTGCGAACGGCATCCTGCATGACTTCGTATCCGTGAGGGTTAAGATCATTCGCCCAAACGAAGATCTTCTTTTTGCCAGCTGGAACGGCGAATGGTCCAACACCAGCCATCACATCGCAGACCATCTCACCCGGGCGGAATTTGTTCACGAGCCGGCGGTGCTCGGTCTCCAGACGGCTGTTCCAGTACACACGAGAGTAGTCAAAGCGGAACTCACAGTCCTGCTCGTGCTGGATGACATTCATATCCTCGTCGCCGGCCAAGAATTCGAAAGGAAACGTGCGGAATTCGCTGTGAGCGCCCACATCTTCGGTTTTTCTGATCACTGTCCGAATCGTTGGGTTCTTGTCCTTCAACACCTGAGCAATAAGGTGCTTGTAGGGGAGGTATTGTTCGCGAAGATTTAGATGGGCTATCTTGTCAGACCAGAGAAAACAACTGCAGGGCAAAACCCGACTTACAGACATGGCCCACCTGGGTAAACCCCTGAGGGAGCTCTTCAAGCATGTCCTCCGGCAGAATTGCGTTCATAATATCAGCTAAAACATGACAAATTAGCCCTGATCTCCTCCAACGGACTTCAAAAGTGATCCCCACTCACCATACGTCCAATAGTCATAGTCTAGATCCAAGTCGTACTGTCCAATTCCAACCGCACCGTTCTCCACAAGTTCATTAATCGTCGGGGACCAGGTTGTAGTATCTACCACACATCAGCACTAACTCTCCCCTACTCCCAAAAACACAGCGAGCAAAACTAACCATCATATTTAACCCCCTCCCTCAACAACAAACACTTCTTCATCTCATCATTCACCTTCACCTCCCGAATCGAACTCGCCCTCGGGAGGGCCAACAAATCGCGACTCTTGTGTAATTGGCCGCGCACTCTCGAGATATCGGAGGTCTTGAGGACCGTCGCGGCAGAAAGCGGCACCGTCTTCTTGAAGAATGAGCGATCCAGGACCCGCATTGCGCGGTTCACGGGGGGTCGGAACATGGTGGGGAGGTCGCTGTTCAGCGTTTTGGAAGCGTCGCGGCCGGCCGTGGAGTCCATGGACGATGACTGTTTAGGATCCGTAAATTTTGATGGTCTATTGAGTGGCTCCTTAGGCGATCAGGCGGCTGGGCATCATCTGCTTGGGCTGTGGGCTTTATTTCGCGGTAATGGGGTTTTTTTGGTCCACGGATTTTTGGTTTTGGGGTTTTTGGGTCTATCAACACGTGATATGTATGTATGTACACATTGAAATCTTGATAAGATCTACTCCGTACAGTAGATTTAGAACGCAATGTTGAGGTCACAAATATTTGTACGTCGTTGCTTTCATAGCATGAACTAGAAATCACAGAAAAAGAACACATCAAGGTCATCCACAGTAGCCGACAGAAAGAAGTATACCGTTTACTTCGAAACGTCGACGGAAACAAAAGTCCAAGGGAAAAGAACAACTGTCTCAAAATCACCAAGGGTACTTTACCACCTCTTTCAATCCAATTCCACGATAAACACTAGGGCCTTCTTGGAACGTCATTCATACACCTCTTTAATTCAATCTGTGACTCCAGCGCAGCAACCCTCTCACGAAGCAGCACGATCTGCTCATCCTTTCTCTTGATAGCAATGCGGGAAATATCCCGCCCACGAATTATCCCCTTAGTCTTCAGATCAAATTTGTTCAACAACTCCGTAAGCTCTCCCCGTGCCTTGCTCGGCACGACCGCATGATGCATCTCCAAGATCTCCAAAGCCTGAAGCGACAACTCGGAGGCCTCGCCGGGAAAATCACCCGACAGCGCATTCCTGTACTTGCTCGGCGAAGGAGTCATCGAGAGCTCAGCCGACGCCGGAGGAAGCCGATAAGCACTCGACCGAGGTGAAAATACCGACGTGGGCGTAAGACTCGACCCATCCTCCATCTCAGACAGCTTCCGTTTACCAGGGGAAGTAAAGGAATCCGTCCGGGGCGCTTTCCACAGGCCGGAGTCCGAGCCAATAGCTTGGGCAAAGTCCGGCTGGCGGAGTTTATCTAACATGGGGGTGACTTCGTTCGATATGGTGTCGTCCCACTCGAAGTCGTCGGTGTCCTCTGACATCATGCGCGCTTTGGCGCTCTTCGAGGGCGTCTGGACGGTTCTTAATCCGGACGGTGGCGCATTTCGAAATGGACGGTCGGTCTGAGGGGTGAGGAGGCCTGTTGCTTCGTATCGGGATGTCTTTGTCGGGGTTTGGGGCATGCTTTGCGGCTCTGTTCTGGAGTTGGATAGGGTGGCGAGCTTCTCGCGGGCTTCGGCATCGTTTGCCCAGAGGAAGAAGTTACATCGGCGTTCTTGGGGTTGTTGGCAGGTGTAGACTGGTTTGTATTAGTTGTGTGATTCTGGTTTGATGGGGAGCAGGGCAGAGAGGGAGGGGCAGTACACCATCTTCCGTGGTTTATACCATGATTCTTGGTCTGTCGTTTGACTGCTGGAGGGCGTTCTGAACAGTTACAGCGCCAAACGCCATCGACAAAGAGACCGCGCAAGGGAACGGAGGTGCGAGGCGACGGAGCTCCGTTAGTATTCTTTTGAGGAGATATCATCACTTGAGAAAGGCACCATTGTGCATGGCGAATTTCAGAACAGGGATACCAGATACTACTAAGTATTTATTCAGGTACTAAACTGCAGATGTCGCTATGGAAACCACGATTGATTTAATTTCGGTGGACCGAGGGGTTTAGCGCCTTTAGCGCCCGCTGTCAACCACTGACCTTACGATACCTTGTTTCAAGGTCTATAATTTATGTACTGCACAGTATCATCATACTTGAAGCTGACGAGGAAAATTCAACGGTTTCTCTATTATGCTATGGGTGCAACATTAGATAAACAATACAATCAAAGAACTAGACATCTGAGAATGCTCTCTTGGGCTACGAAAGCCACGAAATGCAATCGAGTAACGGAGCGCATGATGGCAAGGTAGTTGAAAAGGATATCTAGGGTATCAACAAGTTCACAACAAAGTAGCCAACCTATTATTCTGCAAGGACCATTCGTAACATAACTCCAAACGATTCGGCTAACTTGAGGATCTCTTGCACCTCAGGCTTGACAGGCTCGCCCGCCGTGCGACGAAGTTGATCTTGTTGTTTGACCCGGCGTCGTCGTTCAGCAGAAATCGGGTCGAGGTCATCTTCCTCATCGAGCTCCTCGGCAGAATCAGATTCTTCGTCGGAGATGGCAAGATCTTCGAGGTCGCCCTAGCGGAGGAGTTAGGATCTCATCGGATTAATCGATTCCTACATTCAAATATGACTTACCTCGTCTAAGCCAAAATCGCTTCCATGGAAAGTGGGAAATGGCTCATTCCCCGTTCCTTCCGCAGCCATCTTTTGCCTGGTCTTATTCAAGTGCCACCGTTTGCGGTCTTCGTGCCATCTGATAAGCGCGTTGATCTCATCGAGAGCCTTGTCTTTATCAATCTGTCCAACATCCTTGGCCCCAAGGAGCAAGGCGTTCATGTCAAGCTTGCCACCGACAGGCCCGTGGCGCAGGAATTCAAGAATATCTTCAATCCATCCCATCAGAGAACCAAAAAGCCCATTGTCATGAAGGTGCACTTCGTGAATGAACTTATAGAAGCTTGCTTGATGACGCTCACAGAGGTCGATAAAGGACTGGACGGTTTGATTTGGATCGGCCGATACGTCTTGTCGTTGACATTTCTCTATTACGACAATAGCGTCGTCGGCGAATTGGGCGAAATCAGTAATGCTGCTATAAACATTGGCCGACTTATAGACCCGCACTAGTGGCTCGTAGAATATAGTAAATAGGTCACGGAAGAGTTGGAGGGTAACCGGTTCTTCGACGATGTTGAGCATCATTGATTTGTCCCGCTGGCGCGTGTAGAGCTTAAGCAACTGCTTCATATTTGCAAACCACTGTGCACCTTCACGCATTTCTGCATCAACACTCTCCACGGCCTGGTTCCAAGCCACGTATGCATTGAATACATTGCCATATTGCTCCGGAGTGAGCTCCGGGGCGAAGAGTTCTGATCGAAGGATTGCCACGAGAATATCTATATCTTCAGCCTCGGCGTCGGCACGAATCTCATTCTTGGTTGTTTCGTCTGCGTCTGTGAATGCCTTCAGTTTCTGGCAAAGCGATGGATCATCAACCTTGGAAACAAGTGCGTCGATAGCTTTTTGAAATTGTTTGATGCCATCGTTCAGAGTCATGGAAAAGATTCGCTGTAGAAGAGACCGTGAGCCAAATGGTTGAGCAAGGAACAAATCTAAAACCCCGGACATAACGGCTGCAGGGTTGGCGATACGGATAACATTCTTCATCAATGTGTACGGAACAAGAGAGTGTATCCTCTTAAACTGTGCGAACAGCTCGGGGGAGTTGTCTTCAGCCAGGAACAAATGGTACAGTGTTGCGGCAACCCTAGGTTTTTGTCAGCAACCATAACAATGATGAGCGATGGTGAAAAATCACGTACTCAATCCGCAGCCATTCCGCGAATTTTTGATATGGAGGACTGAGATCCTCAATGGTCGGCTTTTCTCGAATTTCCGCAAACAACTTCGTCAAACCATCTATAAAGAAACATCATTATTAACTGAGGGGCAATGGGAACTAGAAATCTCGGACTTACTGCTCTCCACGATATCTCGACGGAAGTTTTCCATGTAAACATCTAGCTCAGCTGCGCGCTGTCTAGCAATCTCATAGAACCTTTTCTGCTCTTCTATCCTGATAGCGTCGGCTTCCTTCCTTCGTTGCATGTCAATTAGTTCCTCCTCATTCACGTTGATGGGCTGTGCAGTTAGAAACTCTTCTAAGGCTTTCGACTCTGCCACCCGTTTATTCTGTAGTAGCGTGCGAAGGAATGCTCGAAGTGAAACCCGTTGTTCTTCTCTATAGAGCACAGTCTCTCTCGAGATCTCTACCGAGGCTCTAGGTGATTTGGGAGATATTCCCAAAGAAGAGCGCATGGATGACCGAGATGCAGAACGATGCAGATTATCCCCAGGCGTTAGGCTGTTTCGAGAGCGTCGTCCCTCATCCGGTGTACTTCCACTCTGACTAGACAGAGAGGAGACCGAGGAAGCGTCATCATCGGCCGAAGAAAAGAAGCTCGATGCCGTTGAGGACTTGTTCTTACGAGGAAGAACTGCTAGTGGTTTTCCGGGAAATTCGGTGCGTAGTCTCTTCTGAAGCTTTGCAAAGTCACCGTACCGTCTCGCCACAAAGGCATCAGACTTTCCTTCCCGACGAACGCGAAGAATGAACTCCTGACTCAGTAATCAGCCATGATCCCCATTTTCAATCCCGCTGTGACTATATTCTCCTTACCGCATGCTGATGATATCGCACTGTCCGCCGGACGGAAGCGATTCTCACGGCAGCCACATTGACATCCCAGCCATGAATGGCATTCCCTTCCGGCATATTCACCAACAGGCCTTTATCGTTGGCCCCGCGTTCTACCACCTCAATTTCTGAAAACTGGATTCGTTCTTCGTACCCTGATGCCGTTGGGATTCCTGATACCATCATGAGCTCCACGAGCTTCTCGCATTTCCTGGCCAACTTTCTACGCTTTGTTTCTTCTAAGCGGTCTTCGGACGACGACACATGCTTCTTTGCGAATGATTCGAGGAACTAGCGGCTTCTTATCAGTCTCCTCTGTCTCCGACATTGAGTGAAAGGATCCACACGCACCACCTGCAATTTATCCTGCCAAAATTCCTTCTCGCGGGCCTGATCGAGGAAGGGAAAATTGCGCACATGATGAACGAATATATATCGGAGGATAGGCAGTTCAGAGTCCACTGGAGCGACTTCTCCGTACTTTGATCTGAAAGGAGCACCGAAACGTTGAAGGGCCGTCGGCGAGTTTAACTCGGCGATTTCGCTTTGCACTTGGCGGGCGATGAGCTCGCGCTTCAGGTCTGCATCAGTAGTAATGAGATGGGTTAGTCGGTTAACTTCAAAATCGATCGAGATGAGGGTTCCCGTACAATGTTCTTGTTTCCCCGTCAGGATTTGTCTCGGTGGGGTATCATTATTCTGGTATTCTGACTGATGTCCGACCGAGTTGACTTCGGCGGGACTCTGGAGGGGACTCTCCGCATGCATGATGGAAGGAGGATTGGTTGAGTTGAGATAAATCGTTTCAAAGATTGAGGCCCTAGATTTCGAAGACCATCAGCCTTATAGGGCGGTTTTTTTCCCCCTAGTTTTTTTTTTTTTTTTTAAATTTTTTGTTTTTTTTTTCTATTTAAGTTAGAAGAACAAAAAAAGAAGAGCAACTCTGGTTGGTTGAGAAAGCAAAATCCGTCTGCCTAACAGAATGTGTTGGAAACTGAGGGCTGCGGCGGGACAATCGATTAAATAACTTGAAATGACGTTGGAGACTAACTTGAAGCTAAGGCAACCCCTCTCTCTATTTATGTGTCCCGATTGCTTCTGGGGATTTCTCCCTCCACCCGATTCTTTGACAATAATAGTTTTATTTCTTGTGTACGGCGTACTCCGTATCTCATAGGAAGAATCCGGTCCTTGGAATAGGCAACCACTAACAATTCTATTCGTCCAGATCTGACGGTCCATGTCTTAGGTAATCTTCATTAAGCAGGACTCCAAGAAAAGAGACAAACAAAAAGAAAAAGAAGAAGAACAAATGAAACAAGGATGAGACAAAAGGAAGGACTCAGATAAAGACATCTCCACATCTATCGTGGCAAGAAATGGGCTGGCATATCGCGTATCCTGAGCCTGACCTAAACCCTCCGAAGGGAATCTAGGTATTACCGAATGAGGCAGTTAAGATATGTTGCAGTTGATGACTTCAAGTTATCACCGTCGCTGGTCCGGATATAGTGTGTTGATGCTACGGCATCATGATGGGAGTCTCAGCATGGCCAAATCTATCTCGCTCGTCAACCTCACATCATCGAGGATCATACAAACTTACAATCCATGGTTTAGTAGAATGACCCCGGTGAAGAAACTTTCCCTGCCTTATCCAAATCACTTCTTTCCCATCTTTCTACTGACGCACCCTGAGGACTTTATAAGTAATCGTCACGCTTCGCTTTGTAGATCAATCAACCAAGATGGTCTCTCTATTGAGAAAACTGATATGCAAGACCAGAAAGAAAAAGGCCGGTGCAAAAGACGTGAAAGCAACACCCAGCACAGAGCGACTGGAGTCCAACACTGCCGGTGTTCATAAAGAGTGCGACTGTATGCATCGGGCAGTGGACGCACGGAATCTCGTCAACAACGCTCCGTCTTTTTCCTCGATGGGGACCCAGGAGTCCGGTCTGGATTATCTGGGGCAGATCTTGGACTTGCTGGAGATGCTAAGCCTTTGCAATAAATGCTCGGATGCAGATGATTATCGGGCCTTACTGTATCCACTCTGCAACAACAACCTTGAACAGTGTCGCTTGTTCTATCGGTCACTGGTAGAAATATACGTAGACAAGGTCACCAAGCCAGTTATACCAGGAGGCAACGCGATAACCACCGATGAAGAAAAGGTGAATGGTTTATCTCGAAATGCCTATCTTCAGATGAAGCGACTGTACGGCAGTGTGAGTCGACTGGTCGAAACACTCAAAGACAGGCCAGGGTTCGACCAGGACGCCTGGTGGTTAGTGACTTCGGGAGCCTTCCGTCTGGCGTACTGCGCATTCACTCTTGATGGCTCTAAAACGGCCTCCATGGATCTAATCGAACTTGGGGAATAGGGCCAAGAACGAAAGCAAACGCTGGTCTTTCAGATGGACATTTTATGGAGTTTGGGTGGCTTCTGATGTCGTGTTTTTCTTTCACTGTTGCTATTAGAATTCTTGGGAATTTCTTGGACGACTCGAACTGACCTATTACTCTCATTGTTGTGGATTTTACCATAAAGAGTGTATAAGTTAAAACTTAGTAACTGGAAATGGGCCTCAATAACTCGATCAAAGAAAGCATGCCAAGACTCCTTTTGTTCTTCTTCTCCGCAGCTCGCGTGTCCTTCCATTAAACGTCACACCGTATCATCTTGAGACAATTCAGAGATGGTCCATTCCTGGAAGTAAAATCTTCTCATGTCGTCGCAAATGGGTATGAATATATCTCTGGTTAGTAAAACAACCACCCCTATATCTACTCTTTAGTATCTGTTCGGCCCTCTAACGCCCATTGCTATCTTATCACGTACCAGTACTCCGGACCTCCAAACTGCTGCATATGCGACCTCGACGAATTACCCCCCACACAACCCAATCATCATGGGGAAATCCGACGACCTTGAAAATGCGGAGCTCCTCCCCATGACCCACCGTAGGTCCACGTCCGGCGCATCTTCTCGGCTTTCTACCGATTCAGGTCTATCCGTCGATACAGCTTATCTTGAGGAAAACAAACAGAACGACATCTCGAATGTCACACTGGGAGCGACTGGTGAGGTAGAATATCGCGATGTGGAGGATGGAGAAGCAGAGGTCGACGAGCCGTTCCTTCATACGTCGTCCAAGAAATTCCCTACGGGAAGCCGCACGCGTCAGATATTCTGGGCATTGATCATACTCTGTCTGGGAGGCTGGGTGTTGGCATTAGTGCTGTTTTTACTTCAAGGTCGAGCAAGCTATCAAACAGCGTCCGAGACCCTTCAGCAACACGAATCGGATTCGGGAACCACCAGGGCCGGAAAGCCTGTGACGTTGGACCAAGTCCTTACAGGGGCGTGGAATCATCGGTCACACGCCATCTCGTGGATTGCGGGCCCCAGTGGGGAAGATGGGCTGTTGGTGAAGAAAGGGGAGGCTAATAAAGAGGGCTATCTACGGGTCGACGATATTCGGAACCGCGAAGGCGATGGTGCCGGCAACCAGAGCAGTAGAGTCCTAATGAAGGCACCTGTCGTTCAAGTGAATGGAAAAGTTGTGGCTCCTACCTTTACATGGCCAAGTGCGGACCTGAAAAAGGTATTGCTCATGTCAGACCATAAGAAAAACTGGAGACACTCATTCACCGGGAAATATTGGATCTTCGATGTCGACACCCAAACTGCTCAGCCATTGGATCCCGGCGTCCCAGATGGAAGAGTCCAACTTGGTCTTTGGTCTCCGAATTCAGATGCTGTCGTTTTTGTGAGAGACAATAACATGTATTTGCGAAAGCTGTCTTCTGAAAACGTCGTCTCCATTACCAAAGACGGTGGCCAGAACCTCTTTTATGGGGTTCCCGATTGGGTATACGAAGAAGAGGTCATTGCGCAGAATAGTGTGACGTGGTGGTCGAATGATGGGAAATACATTGCCTTTCTTCGAACCAACGAAACCGCTGTCCCTGAATTCCCAGTCCAGTACTTCGTGTCAAGGCCATCAGGAAAGAAGCCCCCTCCGGGACTCGAGCGCTACCCTGAGGTCAGGCAGATCAAGTACCCCAAAGCTGGGTCCCCGAACCCCGTGGTTAATTTGCAATTCTATGATGTCGAGAAAGAGGAAGTGTTTCCAGTCGTCATACCCGACGACTTCGCCGATGATGATCGTATCATCATCGAGGTGTTGTGGGCTTCCGGGGGAAAAGTCATTGTCCGGACCACAAACCGGGAAAGTGACGTGGTAAAGATCTTCTTGATTGACACGGAGTCCAAAACAGGAAAGCTGGTTAGACTTGAAGATATCGCTAGTCTAGACGGTGGCTGGGTTGAACCTTCACATTATACCAAATTCATCCCGGCGGATCCCAGCAACGGACGGCCGCATGATGGGTACATCGATACAGTTATCCATGATGGATACGATCATCTAGCTTATTTCACGCCTCTTGACAATCCGGACCCTATCATGCTTACCACAGGCGCATGGGAAGTTGTGGATGCACCATCAGCCGTGGATTTACACAGAGGGATCGTTTACTTTGTTGCCGCAAAGGAGTCACCGACCCAACGACACGTGTATCGGGTCCAGCTTGACGGATCCAACCTTCGGCCCTTGACAGACACTTCAAAACCCGGGTATTATGCTGTATCCTTCTCCGAGGGGACCGGATATGCATTGCTTAGCTACAACGGGCCGTCAGTCCCATGGCAGGCCATCATCAACACCGAGGGCGACGAAATCACATTCGAGGAAACGATTGAGAAAAACCCCACACTAGCTGCCATGGTGGAAACCTACGCTCTCCCCACCGAGATATATCAGAACGTAACCATTGACGGCTTTACCCTCCAGCTCGTCGAGCGTCGCCCACCACACTTCAATCCCGCAAAGAAATACCCCGTCGTGTTCCATCTGTATAACGGTCCGGCCTCGCAAAACGTGGACCGTAGATTCACAGTTGATTACCAATCTTACATCGCCTCTAACCTAGGGTACATTGTCGTGACACTAGACGGAAGGGGTACAGGGTATAGCGGACGGAAAGTACGATGTGCAGTGCGCGGGAATATAGGACACTATGAAGCGCAGGATCAAATCAGCGCCGCGAAAATGTGGGCCGCGAAGTCCTACGTTGACGAAACGCGGATGGCAATCTGGGGCTGGAGTTACGGGGGATTCATGACGCTGAAGGTCCTGGAGCAAGACGCAGGAGAGACATTCCAATACGGCATGGCCGTTGCACCAGTCACCGACTGGAGATTCTACGGTGAGGCTCTACAACTCCTCTCCCCCAGCGACAAAACATAGACAACTGACATGCGATTTCACCCTCAGACTCAATCTACACGGAGCGGTATATGCACACACCAGAACACAACCCCTCCGGTTACAACAACTCGACCATCACCGACATGGCCGCGCTTTCAGAAACCGTGCGCTTCTTGCTCATCCACGGTGCCTCGGACGACAACGTTCATATCCAAAACACCCTAACCCTCGTTGACAAGCTGGACTTGTCCAATGTAGAGAACTACGACATGCACTTCTATCCGGACTCCGACCACTCCATCTTTTTTCATAATGCGCATGCCATGATATACCAGCGTACGTATTTCGCTCTCACTTTCGTTACCTGCCGAGACCATTCTAACAATAGGAATCACAGGGTTGACAAACTGGCTGATCAACGCATTCAACGGGGAATGGCACCAGATTGCACACCCTGTTCCAGAAGACTCGATGTGGGATAGAGTTAGACGGTCTGTACCGCTTTTCGCGCATTAATCTACCTTATTCTTAGATTGCTGTTTTTTCTGTGATATCAAATATACGAATTACCAGACTACATGGTTTGTAAAGCCTTTCTTTGATGGAGATATGATAATGCTTCAATGAAATTTTCGCTTGTGCATACAATTTTCGTCTATCCAGTATTAATAGAAAAAATGCAATTTGGGTAGATGACGCCACACAGAGCCGCCAAAATAGATCAGAATGCAAACCAATGAGTGTGAACAACGATGAAGTTGGTGCAAAATTTCAAGGAAAGTATATGCAAGATGCAAGTATTTACAACGAGCACTTCATCTCGGGGTATATGATTGATAGAGACAATGACATACTATCAGCAATTACGGTAAGTCGTTTGGCGGGGGG